>CP092882.1:63310716-63361755 GCA_030710605.1 Cordylochernes scorpioides
AGGCGCTCAACAATTGTAAGAGGCTCAAGAATTGCCACAAGCTCAACAATGACAAGATGTCAACAATGCCAAGACGTCAATCATAGCTACCCACTCAAAAATGATTCTAGGAACACAATATTGGTAACACACTTAACAATACAAAGCAAGAACGCGCCATCTATACATATAAATGAAAGGATTTAAGCACAAATGTTTCTTTTAAATACAATACAAACTTCTACTGCCCTTACCGCGATGAAAAATTATATTGGGAAGGCTTGGCTCATCAGTGGTGAACCCTCCCAGCGGTTTCGCCAATTTAATCCACGAGACCGTTTCTTAGAGCTCTAATACTGTGTTGGACGATTCTGCTTATATACGCAGCACTGAAGGGTGGAATCTCAAAAATGGTTTTAAAGAAAACTATGGACATAAGTTTATAAGAACAGTAGAATTAAATATAAATATTTGCATCGAGCAATGCTCTTCCGCAAACAATAAGGACTAGGTCTGCCAGGCATAAATTAATACAAAACACTTAACAATAACAAGGCCCTTAACAATGGTAATAAAATCAATAATGGCGGTACACTCAGCACTGGTAGCGCATTCGACAATGGCAACGCATTTTAAAAAACCGTTAAGTTTATACGTATTATAGTAACGGATACAAGAACAACACACTCATTTTTTGTTAAAATTTTGGATGTAAATATCTACGCCACACGGGTACAATTGCAAAGCATTTCTAGTTAGATATAATCCAAAATTTTAAGCCTGTCGAAGACAGTGAATCTTGATTGAAAGCTTCATTTCTAAAAATAATGAGACTTTTGGGGGGAAATATTTATGATTTATAAATCCTCAACAATTGTAATATATTCAACAATGAGAACTTATTCAAAACTCAACTCAACAATTACTACACATTCAACAATGTAAAATACTTTAATGACAACAAACGCAACAATGGGAGCATACTCAACAACCACAACGTATTCAACAATGGCAATGCACCCAACAATGTCAACAAAATCATCAATGGCGACACAGTCAACAATGGCAAGGCGTTTGAAAATGGAAAGAATATCAACAATGAATGCACACAACAATGACAATACACTTAACAATAGCAAGATACAAAACAATAGTGACACACTCAACAATGTAATCTCACACAACAATGACAATACACTTAACAATGGCAAGATACAAAACAATAGTAACACACTCAACAATGTTACCTCACACAACAATGACAATACACTTAACAATGGCAAGATACAAAAAAAATAGTAACACACTCAACAATGTTATCTCACACAACAATGACAATACACTTAACAATGGCAAGATACAAAACAATAGTAACACAATCAACAATGTAACCTCACACAACAATGAATACACACTTAACAATGGCACGATACAAAACAATAGTAACACAATCAACAATGTAACCTCACACAACAATGAATACACACTTAACAATGGCAAGATACAAAACAATAATAACACAATCAACAATGTAACCTAACACAACAATGAATACACACTTAACAATGGCACGATACAAAACAATAGTAACACAATCAACAATGTAACCTCACACAACAATGAATACACACTTAACAATGGCACGATACAAAACAATAGTAACACAATCAACAATGTAACCTCACACAACAATGAATACACACTTAACAATGGCACGATACAAAACAATAGTAACACAATCAACAATGTAACCTCACACAACAATGAATACACACTTAACAATGGCACGATACAAAACAATAGTAACACAATCAACAATGTAACCTCACACAACAATGAATACACACTTAACAATGGCACGATACAAAACAATAGTAACACATTCAACAATGTAACCTCACACAACAATGAATACACACTTAACAATGGCACGATACAAAACAATAGTAACACAATCAACAATGTAACCTCACACAACAATGAATACACACTTAACAATGGCACGATACAAAACAATAGTAACACACTCAACAATGACAACAACACACACTTAATAATTATAAAATAAATAAAGCTTCCAGGGCTAAATTTCTTGTTCAACTTTTTATTTTCAAACTTTCGGACTTGTCAGTCCTTTGACAGGAGTATGACGATAATAAATTGATAATAAATACTTTTATATACAAATTATTAACACAAAGCAATAACGCGCCATCTATACATATAAAATGAAAGGATGTAATTCTACTGTCCTATAAGCCTATGTCCATAGTCTTCTTGAAAAACCATTTCTGAGATTCCACCCTTCAGTGCTGCGTATATAAGCAGAATCGTCCAATACAGTATTAGAGCTCTGAGAAGCGGTCAGGTAGATTAAATTGGCGAAACATAATCATTCAATAACTCATATCATTGCAGTAAGGTCTGTAGAGACAATATTTGATGGTATTTAAAAGAAACGCATTGCCAGTAAATTTATTTGTGTAAAATTTAACATTCTATACTATTTTTCTAAACAATTGATTAGCAATCATTCATGAGGGAATGTAACACCTTGAAATGTTTCTTTAAATATTGCATTTCATTTTTATTTGATCCGTTAACATCGCAAAACCTCATTGTATATTTTCTAGAAAATTTTCAAATTACTAATAATTTATACAACAAACATATATATTAATAACAAAAAGGCATATTCTGACCAGACTCACATAAGCATTTTTAGATGGCAGAGCGACATCTAGTTGAACAAAAATAAACTAAACGTTTATTTAACATGTTCCGTGATATTTGGCTACCCAATTTCTTGATAAATCAAGAAAAGTCGACCACGAACGCGTTTCAAGCTGTTGGCCCTTGTCAGCGTGGTGCAGACTGTACCTCTATGACCAAAATTTGGTCTCAGAGGCTTTTTAAGACATCAAGAAATGGATATTTAAGACCAAATTTTCGTATAAACGCTTTCCATGAGAAAAAACAATAAAAAAAATAAAATGAAAGGATTTAAAAGCACGAATGTTTCTTTTATACATAATACAAACTTCTACTGCCCTTACTGCGATGAAAAATATATTGGGAGGGCTTGGCTCATCAGTGGTCAACCCTCCCAGCGGTTTCGCTAATTTAATCCACCAGACCGCTTTTCTTCGCAGTAAGGGCAGTAGAAGTTTGTATTATGTATAAAAGAAAAATTCGTGCTTTTAAATCCTTTCATTTTATATGTATAGATGGCGCGTTATTGCTTTGTGTTAATTAAAAAATAAAATGTTTATTGTTTTTCACATATATATTAATATAAAGAAATAACCCCCATCTTTATATAGAAAATAGAAGCATTAAAGCACGAATGTTTCTTTTAAACATAAAACAAACTTCTACTGTTCTTACTGCGATGAAAAATATTGGGAGGGCTTGGCTCATCAATTTTTTCATCGCAGTAAGAACAGTAGAAGTTTGCTTTATGTGCAAAAGAAGTATTCGTTCTTTAATACTTTCATTTCCTATATATATATTAGTAGATAGTATTATTTTCTTATAATTAATTTACACAAAACTGGCCTTGTCCTTATTGTTTGCGGAAGAGCATTGCTCGATGCAAATATGCATATGTAATTCTACTGACTTAAAAGTTTATATCCATGGTTTTATTGAATGCCATTTCTGAGATTTCACCCTTCAGTGTAGCATATATAAGCAGAATTGTCCAATACAGTATTAGAGCTCTAAGAATCAGTATGATAAATTAAATTAGCGAAACCGCTGAGAGGGTTCACCACTGATGATTCCGAGCCCTCCCAATATTTTTTTTCATTGCAGTAAGGACAGTAGAAGATTGTGTTATGTGCAAAATAAACATTCGTCCTTAAATGCTTTCATGTTTTTTAATTCCTTTCATATCCATTTATTTTGTTACAAGGGTGGATCAATAAAAAACGATAAAAGTTTTTTTAAGAAGTGAACACTAAAATATAATTTTATTTTTTAATCCTCTACATAACCGAGTCCTTTTTCTATACACTTCTTCCAAAGGTCAGGTAGCTTGTAAATTCCTGTTAAGAAAAAATCTTGTGTGTGTTGGGCAAGCCATCCATGCACCGCATTTTTAACCTCATCCTCAGTCTTGAAAGTCATGCCCCTTAAAATTATTTCTAAGTGTCAAAATAAATAATAATCACTCGAGGCTAAATCAGGTGAGTAAGGGGGATGGATTAGAACTTTAAAATATAATTTATTGTATGATGTCAATGGTGAGATTTGCCACGTGGGGCCGAGCATTATCATGCTGTAGGCAAACACGTTTGCTCAGCAAACCACGCCCTTTGGAAGAAAATTTTGGCTTTAATTTTTTCAAGGACCTCAGAATAAATTATGCTATTAACTCTTTGGCCTTTAGGAAGATAATCTTCTATGATGCATCATTTACTGTCCCAAAAAAATATTCAAGAGTGCTTTTACCAGCATAAGCTGTTATCTTTGGTTTCTTTGGTGTTGGTTAACCCTTGTGATGCCATTCTGCACTTGATCTTTTAGAGTCAGGAATGTGATGGTGTATCCATGATTCATCTCCAGTCATTATTCTATCAATAAAACCTTCACCCTCAATTTAAAACGTTCCAAAAGCTCTTTACAATTCTTAAGACGTTTTTCCTTCATTTCCTTTATGCGAGGTACCCTTCTTGTGCAAATTTTCCTGTACTTTAAATGTTTTGTAATGATATTTTGGACACTACCATAACTAAGGTTAAGTTCGGCAGAAATAACTCTAATGCTAATGTGACAATCGTTCTGTATCATCTCGGCCCAGGTGGTTGCATCATCACTAACCTTGACAGGGGCGCCAGGTCGCGGTGCGTCATCCAAACTTTCTAAACCGCTTGTGAATTTTTCTAACCCATTCAAAATTATATTTTGAGATAAACATTTATCACCGTAAACAGCTTTCATTCTGGAGTAAATTTCAAATGGTTTAACTCCTTCGTGATAAAGAAAACTTATTACTGCTCGCATTCCATACTTAGTGCAACTGTTTGTTTTGGTCGCCATTTTTATTGGAAAAAAAATGTTTCCAGATATTTTCTTGAGATTTAAAAATAAAATAAAACAACAGAGTTCAATTTGAATGTGTATACCTATATACATGTGTTTCCTTCTTTGTTTTTTTTTTTTCTATTAAACTTTTATCATTTTTTTATTGATCCACCCTTGTACATAAAATACCATCCTTTCTCCATTTCGTGATAGTAACACAAAAGATAGAATTTCTAAAATTCTAAATAATCAATATATATTTGTATCAGTAGAACGACATTTGAAAATTATCCCGCAATTTGTTTCTTTTAAAGGAAAAATCGAAATTTATTTTAAGGAGAAATAACGATTATTTCTAACCTTAGGGATGAAGTATGAAAGGATGAATGGTGAATAGAAATTACGAACGAAAAATAAAGATGGGAACCATCCCTGGAAACTTTATTTTTCCATTCATCATTACTCTTCACAATTCATCTTTTCATACTTCATCCCTAAGATTAGAAATAATCGTTATTTCTCCTTAAAATAAATTTCGAATTTTCCTTTAAAAGAAACACATGCGGGATAATTTTCAAATGTCATTCTACAATCATAAGCCGCATTATATTGTATTATAAATTACTTTATATTTGTATATTTCAATTAAAATTTATTTTTGACCAATATTTCAAGAGGTCTTTTGTTCTTCTCTTCCCAACATTTGTATATTAAGGTTATATAAATAAGGGTATTTATAATAGGTAAATAAAACGAAGATGATGTGTGAGGTTTAAATAAGTGATAAGAGAATATGATTGGACTTCCCCCTAAAGGGACGATCAATAAAATCAGTCTGCTTCGTCGCTTGAAATTTGTATAATTGAAACTAGAGGCTCGCTTCAGGTCACCTATGTATATATCCATATAAACCTGTCTATAGCGCCCCCTCTTGGGACTCACCAAAATAGGGTGCTATAGAGAGGGGGCGCTATAGACAGGTCACTTTTAATGTAAATCGCATTGTACCACGTATTTTAAATCATGCACTATAGAGAGGATGGCGCTATTTAGAGGGGGCTCTATAGACAGGTCACTTTTAATGTAAATCGCATTGTACTACGTATTTTAAATCATGCACTATAGAGAGGAAGGCGCTATTTAGAGGGGGCGCTATAGACAGGTCACTTTTGTTGTAAATCGCATTGTACTACGTATTTTAAATCATGTACTATAGAGAGGAAGGCACTATTTAGAGGGGGCGTTATAGACAGGTCACTTTTGATGTAAATCGCATTGTACTACGTATTTTGAATCATGCACTATAGAGAGGAAGGCGCTATTTAGAGGGGGCGCTATAGACAGGTCACTTTTGATGTAAATCGCATTGTACTACGTATTTTGAATCATGCACTATAGAGAGGGAGGCGCTATTTAGAGGGGGCGTTATAGACAGGTCACTTTTGATGTAAATCGCATCGTACTACATATTTTGAATCATGCACTATAGAGAGGGAGGCGCTATTTAGAGGGGGCGCTATAGACAGGTCACTTTTGATGTAAATCGCATCGTACTACGTATTTTGAATCATGCACTATAGAGAGGGAGGCGCTATTTAGAGGGGGCGTTATAGACAGGTCACTTTTGATGTAAATCGCATCGTACTACGTATTTTGAATCATGCACTATAGAGAGGGAGGCGCTATTTAGAGGGGGCGCTATAGACAGGTCACTTTTGATGTAAATCGCATCGTACTACGTATTTTGAATCATGCACTATAGAGAGGGAGGCGCTATTTAGAGGGGGCGTTATAGACAGGTCACTTTTGATGTAAATCGCATCGTACTACGTATTTTAAATCATGCACTATAGAGAGGGAGGCGCTATTTAGAGGGGGCGTTATAGACAGGTCACTTTTGATGTAAATCGCATCGTACTACGTATTTTAAATCAGGCACTATAGAGAGGGAGGCGCTATTTAGAGGGGGCGCTATAGACAGGTTTAACTGTATATGTATTGTCACAGAGTAATTTGTGATACTCGGTAAATCATCATCAATATCATCATCGTGATGCTAAGTCAGAATCTTATTTGTAAATGGTTTTTTTATATCTCTCGGTTGTATTGTGATATCTGACGAAATTTGTAAATACTTTTTCTTGTTGAAATATAATTGTCTTATGACTACCCGCTCTCGTCTTGTCTACAATACGGCAATGGATCAATCTACAGTCGAAACAAAACCAGTCGTACAGGAAGGTTCAATATATTTACATATATATCTATTAATTAAAAAGGCATATATTGGATCAAAATATCATTTATTTTACCAATATTTCATTTGACTGAACGCCAACCTTTATCAAGGTGTTAAAACATTTTATATTTAACACCTTGATAAAAATTGACGATCAGCCAACTGAAATATTGGTAAAATAAATGATATTTTGATTCAATATATGCCTTTTTAATTAAATATTTATTTATGGATTGCTCTATTTTCAAAACATATATATTTGTGTGGAAGCAATGGGCGCCTCTCCCGTCAAAATAAACGTCAAAACCAGACGCCATCTATTGACCGTCGCCGCAACTAGCGGCCTCGGGTCGGTGACAAAGCCACAACACCAGCTTTGGCAAACTGATAAGCGTCCACCTAGAGACCATGGTTTCGGGCTAATGGCCCTCGTCAGTCTAGGGCGGACTTTATTCCATGAGATCCACACGGGATCTAATGGAATCCTCACATGACGTTTATTTTGACGGGAGAGGCGACCATTGCTTCTGTGGATTAATTTCCTCCCGGCAAATTTTCCATATATATATTTGTGTGTGTGTGTGTGTGTGTGTGTGTTGAAGATATTACAATTTATTTTTAATATATTAAATAGCAACGGCTTATCGTATGAATCAATATTGTTTAATAGAAACATCCAACATAGGCAGTTTTCCCATCTTCTGGGATTCAAACTTAGTGAAATTTTTTCTATGTGATGTACGAGTATTGATGTTTTAAATACAGAATGTACTACTGTATTCAGCCCTTGTGTATCCCATGTATATATCGTATAGTGGAAGTGTAAGCTAGCGTTCTAACATGTCAACGTTATTAAGGATTACAGCACGTCTCATGAATATATATATGAGAAAACAATAGAGAAAAAATATATAGCGCCAACAGCGCGAAACGCGTTCGTGGATGGCTTTTCTTGATTTATCAAGAAAATGGGTTGCCAAATATCAGGTAACAGTTTAAAACAATGTTTAGTTGATTTCTGTTCCACTAGATGGCGCTTTGCCATCTAAAAAGCACATGTTCTCCTGGTCAGGATATGCCTTCATTATTTTTAATATATTTATAGTATTATAAAGTTACGGGAGGATGGTATTCATGATACCAAGAGAGGCACGTCCCCTTTAATTATGCCATTAAAATTATATACAGGTTGGTTTTTTGCCTAAAATTTCTTAAACGGGTATTGTATAACTCATTTCTTATCACCACCAGCAAAGGTTTTCACTGGGGTAATAAACATAATGCGCATGGTTCTAATACATAATTAAAGGGAGAGGTGCCCTTTTGGTAGATATATATATTATATGAATAAAAAGAATGAAATTTCTGTTGATTATGAGATTAATTACTTGTAGAGGAATTATTGGTCATTTGCTTGCTTTTGTTTTGCAGTCGTGGAAGAGATTATAATAAAATTAGTTATCAAAAATAGCTTCAATTGCGCTAGAGGAATATGTGTGTGTGTTTGTGTGTGTTAAAAAAAACATAATTTGGTAAAAGTACTGCCTGGCTTAAGGCGAGTATAATAAGGAAAACAAAATATTATTTACATAATGTACAAAAGTTTTGAGCCGGCCATCGGGGAAGAACGAGTTTTTATAGGGTAGGCATGACCTCTGGCGGTCGATTTAACAATATTTGAAATTATTATATATATTTTAAATAAAATAATATTTTTATATAACATATATACCTATATATGTATGTGTTTGATGCCTCTATAAAGAGAAGTTGGTCTCGAGGACCACGCCATCACCATCTCCTCGGCGGCGAAGTACGCGATCTAGGTATTCTTCGTAGATCGCGAAATACGTGGTGTCACTGGAGACCCACTGGTGATTCTCCACCAAACTCTGCAGCGCTGGCAGAGGCGCCATATTCATTGTACATAGTGTATATAATACATATTATCTTTTTTTCAAATAGTGCAGACTGTGCACTTTGAATGTATTGACAAGATGTCAATAAAATTATTTTAATTGTCAATTGTCTATAAAGAGAATGTTAGTGCCTTCTGTGTGTGCAAGTCCATTATATAAAAATCATTATAAAAAGAAACTATTTACCTGTTTTAATTTTTCAAATAAAAATCATTACATTGAATCTTTCGTTCTTTATAGCTCACATATTATCGGTGTGTAGGTTTTATTAAAAGGCAAATGTCATCATTAACATTATATATTATCCATCAAACGGCTGTATACGAACATTATGGTAGATGGTGTTACATGAGGAATGTATGTAACCAAGAGATAAGCTTTTGAAATTCATTTACGGAATACTCATTGGCCAGAAACATGCATTAGTTGAAAACAAGTATTTTAATGTTTTCTCGAAAATACACTAATTCTTTACTCATTTGTATATATGTTACAATATACTCTCAATTATATTTGTGGTTATTTTATTAATATTATTTACATAACTGTGTGAACATGTAAGTGAACAAGATGTTCTAATATGCACCTATATGTAATCTTAGGCACATGCTGAAGAAATGGTTAGGAAGACTTGCGACGTTTTCAGAGAGATTTATGGTTAGTAGGATAAGCTCATAATACCCATACATATGTATAGGCCAAACCCATGGTGAAGAAGACCATCTCCTATGCCGTGCCATAAGAGATTAGTGGCAAGTAGGATATTCTTATAATGTCCATACTAATACGATTCGTACACAAGCTGAAGAAGCGGTTTGGATTATCTTCTCGGTGCCATGACAAACCAGTGTCATATAGCAAAGTAGAAAATCCTTTAAAATAACCATACTTAAGCACATTGCACATGCTGAAAGAATAGTTAAGATGACGACCTCCTGTGCAGAGTTAAAAAAAAAGGCCAGCGAATTCGATAGTCTCACAATGCCCCTACATAGGTCGTTCTCAGGCTGAGGAAGCGTCTAAGAAGATTTCGCTGTGCCACATTAGATCAGCGGCAAAGTAGGAAATCCTTAAAATGGTCATACATAAGGATTGCACATGGTAAAGAATGGTTAAGATAACGATCTCCTGTGTAGAGTTCAAAAGGCTAGCAATCATTATATTCTCACAAAACCCATACAATGGTCGTACAGAGGCTGAGAAGGTGTTAAGAACACTACGCCGTGTCACGTGAGACAAGCGGTAAAGTAGAAAATCTATTAAAATGCTCATACCTAAGCATTGCACATGCTGAAAGGACAGCGATTATGATAGTATCACAATGCCCATATATTAGGTCGTACTCAGGCAGAGGAAGCGCCTAAGAACACTACGCCGTGTCACGTGAAACAAGTGGCAAATTATAAAATCCTTAAATATGACCAAACCTAAGGATAACACATGTTGAAAGAATGGTTACGATAACGACTTGCTGTGGAGAGTTAAAAAAAGGACAGCGATATCGATGGTCTCACAAAATATCCATACATAGGTCTACAGAAGCTGAAAAGACGTCTAAGAACACTACGCTGTGTCACGTGAGACAAGAAACAAAGTAGAAAATCCATAAATATGCCCATATCAAAGGATTGGACATGGCGAAAGAGTGAGTAAGACTACGAGTCCTGCACAGAGGTCAACGGACAGCTAAGCTATGAGCCGCTCTGTGCGAGCCAGGACAGACTTACCGGTGACTCCGGAAGACATGCTCTCACGGCCCGACGGTCATCCCCGCACCGATGGCGCCCAAAGTTTTGCCCGCCCGTAGTTCTCTTTCTCTCCGGTAGGGGGTGTAGCGACCAGCGCATGCTCCGACAACTTTGCGGCGTCTCTCTGTTCGACTTTTTATTGTTGTTGGTCCTTAAGAATTGTTAGTGATTTGGACTCTGGTTATGTCCAAAGTTGGAATCTCTTTGTTTACTTGGCGTCATTTGAAGTTTCAGATAGAACGCTGCTTCTTCTCTTCACAGATCACTGATTTTTTTTTTTCATTTCTAAGAACAATTCAAAACAAAGAATTTGCATTTTGAACCGATATTATGGTAATTTTTAAGCATTAAATTGTTCTATTCAATTCAATTTCATTCATACAAACAAATTACAGCGTTTCTTAGACTCAATTACATACTAGAATATACATCATATTTGCACATGCGATTGAGAACTTTGAAGATATTTGAACCAAAAATATTTTATTCCAAAAATAAATGTTGAGATTTCATTTTCAATTTCTTCGAGCGTAATCAAAGCTCATTTCACAATAATAGCGGACATTTTTCAAGTTTATCTCTTTATATAACTTCTAATAATGGGACCCGTTATCTTGACAACATTTAAAATAGAAAGATAAATTTATAATTGAGTTTAAATGATTGATTTAAACCTTTTGAAAACTTTATTCCAACATTTCTATGACCCTCTGTCTATCTTTTCAAAGAAATATATTCTGATATAATGTTTACTTGTGTGAAAACAGCTTTAGCAAGACTAAGAAGTGTCCATATAAAAACCTTAAAATTTAAAAATGGACAAAAAACACCTTCAATAACTGCTTGAAATGCAATAGTGCAGAAGCTTCTCTGGAACATATCATGCTCAGAACTGACAATAGAGGACCTATTTTCCAGGCTTATAACTACCATCACAAAATTGGAGAGGATTGGACTTCAGGAATTGGTTTAACCATGGAGATAAGCATCACCACCACCACTTGTAACCAAGTTTAATAATTTATTTTAAAAAATATACACTTCCGCCAGTTAGAATTGTATTTTCTCAACGTTTCAACAAAATTATTTTGTCTTCGTCAGGAGAAATAAAAAATAAAGAATTTAACAAGGTGCTTGAAATTTTATATTAAGTTTGTAATTATTCTTATTTTTTAATTCACAGAAGCATTTTTCTGGCAGACATATTCAATTTTTTTATCATCATCATTTTTAAAATTATTATTGTTTTTTTTTTTCTTTTTCAGTTATCGATTCATTTGCAATTGTAGTTTCTTTTTTGTTTTGTTGTGTTCCTTTTTAAGCAATAAAATATATAAAACTAAGGTGTAATATTCAATTCAAGCATATGGAACCAACATCGATTCATTTTCAAAACAAAGCATAAATCATAAGCTTATACAACTTTCACTTTTCATACACAAGGCGTTAAAAATTGTTCTGTGGTTGCAAGGATGTTCTCACACGTGATGTTTTTCAAATTTAGTACAACATCTATATCACGATTCAAAAACAAATATTAAACTCATTAAAGACTAGTAAAAAGTTTAATAAAGTAATCACTATTAAAAAATATTTGAAAAAACTAGTACAAAAGTAAAATTGTACTTGGGAATCAGGTGGATAAATTAAAAGAAAGGCATCTCCTTATCGAACAACTAAAAGTTGCTGATGGCTTGCGCCATCTGTTGGATAAATATCAACTATTCTCGTTGATTTTTAATTATTCCAGAATTGGTCAAATACCCATTCTTGATTATTCAAGAAAAGCTAACCACGTACCCGTTTCGGGCTGTTGGCCCTCATCAGCGTGGTGCAAGCTGTACCTCAACGACCAAAAGGGGCTGGTCTTCGGGGCATCCTGAAAACCCATGAAATGGGTATTTAAGCCATCAGAAAATGTTATCTTCATGATCAGGAGATGCCTTTCTTTTATCTAAATAGGTTTCTGTAAAAAAGTCGATAACGGGTTGTCGTAACGTCAGAATAAATTATTTTTAAAAAAGGTTAAAGTATACTCATGGACAAAACTTAAGGAAGTTGTACCTTTTAGCATGTATATCAGGATTGAGACAGTAACTCTGAAAGATATTACAGTGACCTTTATTGAACACACACTAGATAACCAAGTGTATATACACTCATGGACAAAACTTAAGGAAGTTGTACCTTTTAGCATGTATATCAGGATTGAGACAGTAACTCTGAAAGATATTACAGTGACCTTTATTGAACACACACTAGATAACCAAGTGTATATACACTCATGGACAAAACTTAAGGAAGATGTACCTTTTAACATGTATATCGGGAATCAGACAATAACCCTGAAAGATATTACAGTGACCTTTATTGAACACACACTATATAACCAAGTATATAAATAGTTGAAAATATTGAAACCGGTTTTGAAGAATATTCCTATCATAAATAGGAAATTTGAATGGCTAACCTATTTAAACTAAGATCAAGGTTGATCCACTCAAATGGTTTAGCTAAGAGATATGTGAGAGTTTAAAAACTCTTTGAGAAAGAATAATGAGAAGGAGATTATTTAGAGACGAATCTACAAAGATTCTTATTTGCTCATAGAGCATTCTTCCAAACTGTAATAAAGGAATTCCCCGCGGAACTTCTAATGAAGAGAGGTTTAAGATCAAGTTTCTCGAATTTGATACCAAAGATGGGAAATCCGCGAGAGGTATTTCATGAGGCCGTAAGAAGGCAGGAGCAGTTTACTACAGGTTGCAGGGTTTATTTCCGCAACTATGCAATTGGACCTGAATGGAAAAAATGTACCATTTTGAAATTATTGAGCTTCCATCACTACCTTATAGGTTGCGAGGACCTCGTGTATAAGAGGCATATCAATCAATTGCGACCTGTGAGAAAGAAACAAGTGGAGAAAAGAAATGTGATACTTCCTCGAACATCAGGAGAGAAGCCTGTGGGTGGAAGTCAGAAATAAAGTGAAGAGGAGGTTTCAGAAATTACATCAGGAAACGAAGAGAAGACTGCTGCTGTGCACGTGCCCTCTTGCATTCCTAGACCGGGGACTACTGCTGTGCAAGTGCCCTCCTGCAGTCCTAAACCGGAGTCTGCCGCTGTGCAAGTGCCCGTCCGCAGTCCTAGACCTCAGAGAGTCAGGAAACCCCCAGACCGACTGGAGAATTATTAAGGGGGGAGATGTGTTGTGTATGTAAATAGATTAAAATTATGTGCACTCTTTAAAGCCTCATTATGTAAGAATATATGTGTATATAAATTGGACATTTGTTGTTGGCCAAACGAAAAGAATAAGAGCTAAATAAAGAGACATGGTCAAGTTTGAGTTGTTGTACGTCTACGACATAATATTAACGACATCCATCCTTACCTCACTGAAGACACAAAATTTGCCTGTTATGCAGATGATATAGCCATATGGCACACAAGTAGTAGTATGGAAATATCAGAAAAACACTGAGCACATCAATGAGAGTACTGGAGAAGTGGGTAATGAAACTCAAAATGGCCATAAACCCAATAAAAACAAACCTATGCGTCTTCTCCACGGACAGGAAAAAAGGCATAAATTTAACCCTAAAATAAGCATAAACAACCAAATAATTGATAATATTATATCTTCTAAATCCTAGGTGTGATACTTGATAAGGAATTGCGATTTACAGAACACATTATTAGCACCTCAAATAGAGCTACCAGAAATCAACTTTCTGAGAAGGCTATGTGGAACAAATTGGAGAGCAAAACCCAAAATTCTCAGAACAACATATATCAACTTAATAAGGCCAATAATGGAATATGCAACACCCATCTGGGCTCTCTCAATTTTATCACTAAAAAGAAGACTAGACAGTGTTCAAGCAAAAGCGGCCAAAATAATCACTGGTGCTGTTTCATCCATCAACAATGAGAAAATTCATATAGAATGTGGTCTGGACCTACTCGAAAGCAGAAGACAATTAAAAAATATAAAATTCACCAATAGCTTAAAAAGTAAAGAAACCGAACACATATCCCATAGAACCTATTCAAACTGGACATAAAAAGAAAGACTCAAAAGATCTTCAACACTTCATCACGACAACAATATTAAAAAGGGCTTAAATATGAAGCACAATGACTTTTAAATTCAAGAAGAACCAATATTTCCTACCCCATTGCCATCAAATGTAATCATCAATATTAACCTGAATGAACCCTGCAATAAAAAAAAAAGAGAACAAAAACATACTAAAAAAGAAAGGACTTGACACAATTGGTTTATGCGATCAGAGAAATTATTTAACAGCATATACAGATGGATAATCAGACCTTACACTGAGTAATGGAGGGGCCGAAATTAAAATAATACTGCAAGATGGAAAACACATCAAAATCAAGACAACGTTGTGAACTGACAGCTATCTGGAAAGCTCTTGATGTATGTCCCAACCAACCATCCCTGCATCAAGCAGAAAGAATTTTTATATTCAGCGACTTCATATCCGATCTAGAAGCAATTCAGAAGGGCAATACTAAAATCACACAGAAAATACCCTCGTTACTTACCCAACTGGAATCATTGGAGAATAACTGCATTCTACAATGGATTCCTGCCCATGCTGGGATCGGGGGTAATGAAATGGCAGTTGAATTGACAAAGGAAGCCAGAAAGTTTAACCAAAGGAAAGAATAAATGTCATTATTTAACGCTAATGCTTTTTCAAAATACAAGATAATCAAACAAAAATAAGAAAATATCAAAATGTGAAATAAACTCTGAGAGAAAAATGACAAACTATAACAACACTTAGAAAAAAAAACACTATAAAGGAATGACAATACATCCAGATGGCACAAGAACCTATAGAACATGCAACAACTATCCTGGTGTGGAACTAACACCTACCCACATATTCTCATGCCCGCAGCCTTGCAGAAAATTGACATAGACCCAGAGTAGCAGCTTTACACAACCAAGATAGTGGACATTGCTGCTGCTGCTGTGATAGAGATGCATGGAGACATCTGAGGCTCTTTATTGGACACGACAAAAACAAAAACGGCATTCCAGAGTAAAATAAATCATCAGAGATAGATATTTTGCAAATGAATTAAAATAAATATAATCGATACTGAGAAAGAGTTGAATTTAAAAAATTATAAATTTATTATCTTCAAAATTTAAATAGCTGAGAGTAATCCAGCAAACCTCATCTAAAATATCAATTTTTTTCTGATACATGTTTTAATTTGCATATACCTATTTTACATATCTCAGATTGTATTTAAAAATCGTCAACCAATTCTACTACTTTTGGCGAAATGGTGTTTTATTAATTTATCATTTGATATTATTAGGGTTCTTTCCTGGTATTCAAAAAGGAAAAATACGTGTCGTTCAGTTATATTTTTCAATTTATCAAACAATTTGGCCGCTGAATAGCTGATTCTGGTAGGGCGCCATCTATCGATTAAAATTGTAACTAAAATCAATTCCGAATTTTTCATTATTTGCCATAAAATTCCCATTGCATCCTTAACACAGTGGTGTTTACCGCATTGCTCTAGCGCAAATATTCGCGGAGTTATTAATTTTTAAAGTTGTGCGGGAATTTTGGATCACCTTGTACATTCATGGACAAAACTTAAGGAAGATGTACCTTTTAACATGTATATCGGGATTGAGATAATAACTCTGAAATATATTACAGTGATCTTTATTGAAGACACACGAGATACCTGTAAATAACCTCAGTATAAGGACGGCTTCAATTTCATAACATCCTAGCAAAACATTGCATCGTTCTGATATGTACAAGAGATGCCTCTTTAGGTACATGAATATAATCCTCCCGAAACTTTATGTTGAATCCTTGCTTGGAAATCGGCCCTTGCTACTTCACCAGCTTAAACAACAGTTTGGTAAATTCAACCAATTTCATAAACCCTCTCTTAGGATGTTAATTAAATCAGAGCCGTCCCTGTACTAATGAATCCATGGTATACAGGTTGCTTTTTGTCTGAATTTTCCAAAACTGGTGTTGGGGCTCATTCTTTATTATCCATAGTAAAGTTTTTTACTAGTGTGATGCACAGTGTCATTGTTCTGATGTATAATTAAAGGGTGAGATGTCTCTTCAGGTATATACATATGGGGATGGATGATGAGCGCAGTCTTGGTCGGGTGACAAAGGTTTCACAGGGGAAGAACAACACAACTAGATGGGTTTGAATAGGACCTGCGAGGGGAGGAAGAAAGTTCGGCGGAGGCGGCTGGCCTTTTACATCTATGGAGCGTACACTGTCTTGGTTGGAGCCTATGTTGAGCACACCTAGCTCGCAGCACGGTCACCTACCTTCTGCCTTTTTCTTTTCCGAGATAATCGTCATCGACTATCTCGGACTTCTCATTGGCTGAGATCCTCATACGTGCTTTGGTGATTCGTTACTATTTTGTCATCCTTAAAGGTGATTGGCTCAGAACCTCCATTGCCGCCATGATTGCAATCCTCCAGAAAGAAGAAGACCTTTGAACTTAAGTTTTATGGGTCCAGGTCAGTGATCTTTACTTCCTGGATGATGCAATCCTGTAACTTTGTTTCTTCCCATCTCGCGAGGCCTAAAGTTTATTAAACCTTTAGATGATACATGGTATTGTGGTGGGTGTACATAATCCTATATACAGATTATTACATACATGAATAGCATCCTACCGTAATCTTCTGTTATACAAAAACATATAGAGCTTATGAAAATATACAGAATTTAGGTACCATCTAAGTTAGAATAGAAACACCATTTTGTGTGTCTTCAATAAGATAATACACTGCGTGACATTGAAAATGGAACACCAAGAAATAGTGGCCAGAAAATTATGCAAATTTGAGGGTAGACGCGCCTAACCGAGTTATGCAAATGATGTAAAATGCGCAGCTCTCGTGCGCACATGGAGTAAGATATAAGGGAAGGAACTTGCAGAAAGGACAGTATTCGTGTCGTTATTTCTTCAAGAAAAATCATTGTATAAATTTTGTTCTTGTGTCAAAAGACACGTGTAATAACAGAGAGTGCCAGGTCATCGTAAACGGAGGCAGTTCAAGCAGACAGACGCTTTTACGAGGGGCATGGTGATCGGACTGAAAAGGGCAGGTTGGTCCATACGTCAAATCGCAGCTGATACACACCTTGGTGCGTCCACGGTGCACCGACTGTGGAAAAGATGGTTGGAACAAGGAAATGTGGCAATTTATAGGAATGTTGGTGCAACCAGGGTGACGTCAGCACGTGTGGATCGGCGTATCCTTCGACAAGCAGTGGCGGCCCCACAAGCCACTTGTATCGCCATCCTGCAACATGTGCAAGACACCCTAGATCATTCCATCTCGACCAGAACCATTTCCCGTCGATTGGTTGCTAATGGCTTGCACTCATGCCGTCCGCTAAGAAGACTGCCATTGACCCCACCGAATAGGCGCCAACGTTTGGAATGGTGCCGGGCTAGATCGACGTGGATGACGGAATGGCACAGGGTCGTGTTCTCAGATGAGTCGCGTTTCTGCTTGTCCAGTGATAGTCGCCGTGTACGCGTGTGGCGTCGACGTGGAGAAAGGTCCAATCCGGCAGCAATTGTGAAACGCCCCACCGTGCGACAACGTGGAATCATGGTTTGGGGCGCAATCGCGTATGATTCCAGGTCACCTTTACTTCGTATTCAGGGCACTATGACGGCCCAACGATACGTTGATGATGTGCTGCGACCGGTGACACTCCCCTACCTTCAGGGGGTACCCAATGCCCTTTATCAGCAGGATAACGCCCGACCGCACACTGCTCGCATTAGCCAACAAGCTCTGCAAGATGTACAGATGCTTCCCTGGCCACCGTACTCTCCTGATCTCTCACCAATCGAGCACGTCTGGGACATCATTGGACGCCGTTTGCATGCCTTGCCACAGCCGCGTTCAGAAGACGAACTGTGGAAAATGGTTGAGAGGGAATGGAGAGCCATCCCTCAGGACGCCATCCGTACTCTGATTGACTCTCTACCTAGACGTGTTGCTGCGTGCATCGCCGTCCGCGGTGGTCCTACTTGCTACTAAGCCGACGCCGTTCTCGCTCTGTATTATGACTATCATTTTGAAATAAAGATCACTTATTGTTCGTCCCTGTCTCTCTCTGTCTGCCGAGATACATCACTTTCTGGCCACTATTTCTTGGTGTTCCATTTTCAATGTCACGCAGTGTATATATATTTTTTTCAGTATTTATTTTTTTGCTTAAAAATTATTAAAATCCAAATTATGTTCACAATATGACTGAAATAAATATAATATTCAAATGAATAAAATATTTTTAATGCTTGAATAATTGAAAATACTTGCCGGCTGCGCCAAAACTGTGGTGGTTCGTTTGGTTTTGAAGAAATGATTCAATTATTCATTCCAAGGTATTTTAATTATTACAGATAAAATATAAAAATAAATATCAATGGTAATTATTATTGTTACAAATTAAAATCTAGTAAAGAAGAGTTGAAAAAGGTTTGATAAAAATGGATGGATGAAAATGGCCGTTTACTCGTGGAGGCGCCAAAACAATGATTTCCTCCCTCGTGCCTACCACGTCACCGCCGCCGCGCATGCGCCGACTAGCGTACCCGGCCGGCCGAGGTGGTGGCGGTTGAAAGGGCTGTTCAAAATTGGCGGTGGGTCAAAACACCGTCACAATATAAACAATACTTCTCGTGCATCACGTGGATGATGGGCTTAGAAGGAGTTTGAATTCCTAGAGGAAGATAGGCGAACAGCCTCATCGAAATATCGGAAATATTTTAAATAAATTATATTGATCCAAAATATGTCTTTATTTTAATATATACTTAGTCTAGCCATAAATATTGTTACAAAACCAAATCAGTGATAAAATATTTAATTTGACCGCATGAAGTATTCAAAATACAGTAGTTGTTATTTGAATATCTCGTGCACACGTGTTTATAAAAAAAGGAATATATTTGTTTTTTTTATATTGGATTGGGGTGTTAAAGAAAACCGTATAGCTGTAATAGACTTACACAAGGTAAGCCAAAGTCCTTCATCCATTTTCAAACTTTTAAAAAATTTGAATACTACGCGTCAATTTGTTTATCGAACCATTGAAAGGTTCAACAAGGCTGGCACTATTAATGACCTTGAAAGATCTGGTCGACCGCGCGTGCAACGAACGCAAGCAGCTATAAAAGCCATTCGCGAAAGAATTCGTCGAAATCCACGCCTCAAACAAAAGAGTTTAGCAAAGCAGATGAATTTAGCTCCAAGAACCGTTTCCAGGATAATCAACGAAGACCTTGGACTGAGAGCTTTCAAACGACGCACAGGTCAATTGATAACCCCTGCTCTTAGAGATATTAGAAGGGTTAGATCAAAAATGTTGTTGGCGCGGCATGATGGTCGGTGGCATGAGAGAATCTTTTTCACAGACGAGAAAATTTTCACGGTCAAATAAAAGTTTAATCGTCAGAATGATAGGATATATGCTTGTAGCTCTCTAGAAGTTTCTTTGAAAGTCAGAAGACTTGAAAGAACTCACCATCCTTCTTCTGTCATGGTTTGGTGGGGAGTTAGCTACCAAGGTGTAACAGATCTCCACTTCTGTGCCAAAGGGGTAAAACCAAGAAGATATTTTGGAACAACTAGTAAAGTCTCTAAATACAAAAATGTTTAATGGGGAACATTGGACATTTCAACAAGATTCAGCTCCTGCTCACAAAGCTAAGTCAACTCAACAATGGTTGGAGACGAATGTTCCGGAGTTCATAAAGGCCAATGAATGGCCCTCTGGAAACCCTTATTTAAACCCCTTGATTACAGTTTGTGGGCATATTTAGAGGAGAAGGTGTGCTCTAAAAGATATCATAATTTGGATCAATTGAAATCATCATTGGTGAGAGCAATGAAAGAAATACCCTTAGAAAAAAGTGCGTGCCGCCATAGTTCATTGGCCCGAACGTTTGAGATCCTGTGTCAAAAATAAGGGAGGACATTTGAATGATTGTATATATTTAAAATCTATGTTCTTGTTGGGCTATAAGTTGAAGCTGGACTAGATGATGTAATAGTATAAGGAAGTAGTCAATTATCCCACTACATCTGCCGATTGAAGTGGATATATTGAAGCACGCGGAGGCGAAGCGAACAACAGGAAAGTTATCTTTATTATGACTAAAAAGGGGGAGGGAGGATGGGGCAGCTCGGTGATTGGCTGGCCGTGACGTAGTGGTGACGTAGGTCCTCTCAGGCGGAAGTGGGCATATACAACAAGTCTTCATTCCCCCACTTTGGATATGTCGGGTAGTATGCCAGTATCCAGACAATTCATAGCTGCACAAGCATTCTGATGTGCAGTCCTTTTGAGGCCCTTGGTGAAGATGTCGGCCAGGTTGTCGTTGGTAGAGATGTAATTCACATGGATGTCTCCACTGTTGACCTTTTCTCTTATATAATGATACCGTATGTCAATGTGCTTCGACCTATTGTTTTCTATGTTGTTTTTAGAAAACTCGATGGCAGCTCTATTATCACAGAATAGTGTTATTGGGCGTGAGGCGTTAGTCAGGCATTTCAAATTCTCTAATATTTGTGCTATCCACAATATTTCCTTAGTGGTCTGGGCGAGAGCAATGTACTCAGACTCCATTGTAGATAATGACACGCAATTTTGCTTTTTAGATCTCCATGACACTAAACAACCATTAATAGTAACAGCTGACCCGCTAGTTGATCGTCTATCATCTATGTCATTGGCCCAATCTGAGTCGCTAAATGCTAGTATATCATCAGACCCTCTTTTATAGATGAGTGAAACATTCTTAGTAGCTTGAAGATATCTTAGTATATGTTTAGCAGCTTGCCAGTGTCGTTGGCCTGGGTTACTACAGAATTGTGCTAATTTAGTTACGGCAAACGTCATATCAGGTCTCGATGAGTTTGCAAGATATAGCAGAGACCCTATAAGTTCTCTGTAAGGGACGTGTTTTATCTCATCCTTTTCCTTATCAGTTGTTGGACAGTCTTTCTTTGTAATCGGGATGGAGTTATCTAATGGAGTAGAAACGCCCCTACATTCCATCATATTAAATCGTTCGAGGATCGACATGGTGTATTTTCCTTGTGAGAGGATTATTGTGTTTTCATCTGGATAACTTATTTCTACACCTAAGAAATATTTGATGGGTCCTAAGTTCTTGATCTTAAATTTTTCTCTAATCTTTTCCTCAATATTTGTCAGAATGTCCTCGCTTTCCGCGAACAAAGCTAGATCGTCGACATATACTGCGATAACCGCCTTATCTTCAAAAGTGTATAAACAATTACAGGCGGCTAAACGACGAAATCCAATATCTTCAAGAGATTTATCTAGTGTGCAGTACCATTCGAGACCGGACTGACGTAAACCATATATTGGACGGTTTAGTTTAAGAACTTTGCCCTCACATTTCTCGTCGTTAGATCCATCTGGTGGGCTCATATAGATTTCTTCATTCAGTTCGCCGTACAGATATGCATTGTCGACGTCGAGGTGTCGATTGTACCAATTTTTATTTATCGTCAATGCAAAGATCATTCTGATGACCGAAAAATTTATTACTGGCGAATATGTCTCAAAAAAGTCAACGTTTCGTTTTTGAGAAAAACCTCTCGCAACTAGTCGCGCTTTAAATCTTTCAACGTCCCCTTTTGAGTTAGTCTTTATTTTAAATACCCATCTACTGCTAATTGGGCGCTTGCCAAGTGGTAGGTCGGACAACGTCCATGTATTTCTATCCTCAAGACTTCCCAATTCATCCTTCATGGCCCTTCTCCAGTACGGTGCCTCTTTGCTGTTTATGGCTTGTTCGAAAGTTGTGGGTTCGATGATATCTAGGAAATGCAGTTCTGCTTTTGGCTTTCCAGCACGTCCATAAGGGTTTCGTACAATTCTTTTAGGCCTAGTTTGAACAATGTCGTCGTTGTTTACCCCCACTAAATCCTGATCACTCGTATTATCATTACGTTCTCTTTCCGCTTCAGGTTTTAGATCTATATCCCCTTCAAGCTGGTTATCGGGTTCTATCCAAATATGGTTGTATCTTTCAGGTTCATCCTCAACCTTAGTCCACTTCAGTCCTATCTTGGATTCGTCAAATTTGACATGCTTCGTTTGGATTACGTGTTGAGTTTCTGGACACCAAAGACGATAGCCTTTAGTCTGGGAAGAATAACCAACAAGAATGCACCTATTTGCTCGATTGCCCAGTTTCTTTCGCCTTTCTGTGGGGATATGGCTATATGCTAAGCACCCGAAAGCTTTTAAGTGGCGAACACTCGGTTTTCTTGATGACCAAAGTTCATCGGGTACTTTATCTCCTAGGGCGCTATTGTAGCACTTGTTTCTTATATAAGCTGCAGTGTTTACTGCCTCTGCCCAGAATCTCTGAGGGAGTTCGGCGCTATGTAAACAAGATCGGGTTATGTCCAACAACACTCGATTAGCCCTTTCTGCAACGCCGTTCATAGGTGGCGAGTATGTGTTCGTTAGCTCGTGTTTGATGCCAAGTTGCTCTAGCCTAGTTTTAAATTCATGTGTGAAGAAATGTAGGGTAGTCGGTTCACAAAAGACTGAAGCGAGTTCGGTAGAAGAATTCGCTGTGATGATTCTTTGTGGGCTGTTGCAAGGATTTAAATAAGATCACTAAATAGCTGAAAGGAGGGGGTAAAAATCTCCTTCTAACTAACTTTATTCAATACATATTAAGAGGACAGTGGAAAACACGCGACTGGTGGGTAGCAAAACCAAGCCGTGTTCTTGTTTATGTCGGCGGCTCCTTTGATGCAGGCAGGGGCCGCCGTGTTTACAGTCGACACTTGAGCTGTCTGGGCTGCGTCCGGGAGAATGGATCTCCACCATTCCACACACACTCCCACCTGTTTTTATCTAGGCACACAGAAAAACACAAATAATCGTCCAATCGGTTGGGTTTACAAATGGTTCTTCCCGATCTAGTCTGTATTTTTGCAGTTTTCTCTTTATCGTTCAGCAAACGCGAAGAAGCTGCTGTTGATGATATTTCCAAGGGATATATTTTCTGAATAGGTCTTAGGAAGGTTCCTACTGCGGTTTTCACCTTCACTAATCTATTCACTCCATCTCTTCCAAATAATATCTCCTCGATCACTGCTAATGGCCAGAAGTTACGCTTTTTATTGTCCATACCAACTAGGACAACATCCCCAGCCTGGAGTTTTGGATTGTAAATGCGTCTGTTTCTCTGGACCAGGAGGGACAAATATTCCTTCCTGAATCGTGATTTCAACTCCTCCCTCAGCTTGCTCAAATAGCGCAGTTTCTGTGTCGTTGGATTAGATCCCATATTCTGGCACTCGGGAAACTCGACATCTGTCTGTTCTTGTAGAAACATGGAAGGTGATATAGTCACAAGATCATTCGGATCGTCGCTGACATAAGTCATGGGCCTTCCATTCATCACTGCCTCTGCATGACACAGCAGGGTCATCAATTGTTGATATGTTAATGTTGACGTTCCAAGCATTCTTTTTAGTATGTCTTTGAGGGAACGAATCAATCTCTCCCACCATCCACCCCACCAGGCAGCAGTGGGCGGGATGAATTTCCATTCAATACGTTTCACTTTCCCGTCGTTAGAAACGCGTTCCCAATCAATCTTTTTAAAGAAGTTATTGGCTCCTACAAAATTTGTTCCGTTGTCGCTGAAGATGGTGGATGGACGTCCTCGTCTCTTGATGAATCTCTCCAGGGCCATTAGGAAATCTTCTGTGCTGAGAGATATTACCAGTTCCAAATGTACACAGCGGTACACAGCACAGGTGAAGAGAACAACCCAGGTCTTGGTCTGATCTTTCAGATAGAGCGGGCCCGCCAGATCAATCCCTACCACCTCGAATACCTTGGCGTTATGTACTCGAGTGGCAGGTAATGGAGCGTCTTCCACCACAACGGGTTTAGCGGAGAAGCGGCGACATGTGACACATCTTCTCACTATTTTCTTAATGGTCTGTCTCGCCTTTACTATCCAATATTTTTCCCGAAGTTTGTTCATCAAAAATTGTACACCAGCGTGGCAATTCTCAACGTGTGAATCACATATCATTTGTTCAATCAACGGATGAGTCCCATGTAATAGTACTGGCAAACGGAAGCCATATTCGTCGCTGCTGTAAATCAATTTTGTTTTCACACGCAGGATTCCTTCTACTTCACATACCTTCAGACCAGGTATAGAGTGGCTAGGGAAACACTCGGCCTGAACTAATTTCAAAAGCGCCAGCTCCGCTTCATCGATCTCCTTCACAGAAAGTTCGCCCTTTACTTTCGTTGAAGATCGGAGGTTGTTGATGAACCTTCTAATCCACGCCATCATCCGCACATTTTTTATGAACGAGGAGAAATATTTCATGTACCAATGATCGGTACTCTTAACTGTTGTCACAACAGCAATTTTCTTTCTTTCCGCACAGATTTCTTCTTCATTCAGGTTTTTATACCTGGAAGGCCAATATTCTTCGGAGAGTTTTAACCAGGAAGGGCCCTCCCACCATCTAGACTGTATCAGTCGGGAGAGGCTGCATCCTCTGGAGGGTAAATCAGCTGGATTGCACTCGCTAGGAACATATCTCCAATCTCCAGGATCACTAAGTCTGCATATCTCTTTCACGCGATTCCCGACAAAGGTACCCCACTGATCATCGCGCTTTATCCAAGCGAGGGCTGTTGTGGCATCAGACCAGAATACATTTTTGATATCTTTTAACTCTAGAGCTTCAAAGATCATCTTGTTTAATCGTGCTCCTACAACACAGGCTAAAAGTTCAAGTCTTGGTATCGTAGGTCTCTTGAGAGGAGCGACTCGAGACTTAGCCGCCATCATATGCACTTCAACTTTGTCACCAACCCGAGTCCGAAGGAAGACCACAGCAGCATAAGCTTCACTACTAGCATCAACAAACGTGTGTATCTGCCAGTCCTTCTGCGGTACCATCAATGGATTGAAATTCCTAGGAATTGCCATGCCTTTGTGCAGCTGGAGGTCGTCGAACCATAGGCTTAGTTCATCCTTGTAGTGACGGTCCAATTCATCGTCCCATGCCAACTTTAGAGTCCAAGCTTTTTGCAATAGAATTTTAGGCTTTATTAATATTGGACTCAGAAATCCAATAGGGTCATATATCTGAGCTAAGCAGGACAGGATACTCCTTTTGGTTATCTTGGGGGGTATGGCTACGGGAATTTCACATGACAAACAATCTTCCCTTTTATCCCAACATACACCAAGCACTTTAGATATCTCTGCTCTTTCAAAGGGGTAAGTATCGGAGGCCACGTCCAGGCTATGCTCCCAACGGCTTAGCTCCAACCCAGCATTATCCATGATGGACGTTGCGGTCAATTTGAGATCTTGTAACTCTTCAAAAGAGTTCACGCTTGTGACTAAATTGTCCACATAAAAGGATTTCTGCAACCTCTGAGCTAACGGTTTATGTTCAGGTCGAACATTAGACAGGTGGTATTCTATTACTGCCCCCAAAATGAAAGGACTACAGTTAACGCCGAAAACGACACGTCTATGTCTAAATACTTCTGTCTTTTCTCTATTTTGGGAATACCACAGAAAACGCAGGTAATCTCTGTCCCTTTCATTCGCCTCAATCTGAAGAAACGCTTTCTTAATGTCTGCCATGACACCAAACTTGCCATTTCTAAACCTTAGCATAAGGTTGGGAATCATCTCTATGAGGTTAGGTCCCTTTTCAAAACAGTCATTTAAAGATGGGGATCTATAGACCTTGCTAGAAGCATCAAAGACAGGCCTGATAGGCGTAGTCCCACTGGAGAGTTTCACCACAGGACGATGAGGCAGGTAGAAGGCCTCAGCGTCGTGTTGTTCAGCTGGGACTTTCTCAATTATCCCATCATCCAACCAGCCTCGGAAAATATCATCATAGTCTTCATAAAGATTCAAAGAGATTAATTTCTTAGTCGTATGTTCTATATATAATCTCTTCATAGCAATCTCCCTGTTGTCCGCGATTTTAGCTTTCTCTACAGTCCACGGGAGGGAAACAACATATCTTCCAGAAACAGAATGTTGAACTGTTTTTAGAAAATGTCGACGCGCTAGTGCGTCTCTCTGATCTCTCTGTTTAACCTCAATAGGATCCATAATGCCAAGAACATCGAGATTCCACAGATTGGTTACACTGCTCTCCGAAATTGTCATCGTTGTGACATGATGAGCGAGTGAAACGTCACTACCTGGCTGGCATTCTCCCATTAAAGTCCATCCGAAACGCGTCTGCGACGCAGTCAAGCCATTTGACAACACACAAGATTTCATCATGAAAATAGATCCCAATACATCGCATCCTAGAAGTATTTCAATTTCCATGTCATCCTTTCCAATATCAGGAACCCAGATTTTGCGGGCTTTGAGTTCTTTCAACCATGGCCCGCGGCTCAATCTTGGTAGGTTACCACAGATTTTTTGTTGGTCAAGAAGTTTCGCTACCATCTTAAAATTCCCCGATGCATGACCCAAATTGACTCTGTATTCTTGGTGGACACTTTCACTAGTATGACCTCCAAACACCACATGTTTAAGTGATTCCTGGCCAATGGGAGATAGTCCGAGATCCTGGGCAGTTTTAGACAAAATATAGGATCGTTGGGAACCTGTGTCAAGGAGGGCACGCACTACTTTCGCCGAAGTCGCACCTTCGACCTTAATCTTCAGAGTCTGTAGCAAAATCAGAGACGAAGCGCTGAGACCGGAGAATGAAACTCCGTTTTCAACTGTAGGAGAAACGTCACAGTCTTCCACCTGTTCCTTGTCTTCATCCGCTGACTCTCGTCCAGGAGCATTAAGAGGGCATAAAATATCAAGGTGCTTCTTCTTACATCGAATACATTCAGTTATGCGCCTTCTACAATTAGAAGAGATATTGACCTGGTTGGAGGCAGGAGAAACAACATTTAGCGTTTTTAATACGCTCTCTTCTTTCTTTAATGCTCATTCTGCGCGCAGCAAGACATTCTGTGTTTTTATGATCTTTATTACAAAAGATGCAATTCTGGGCACGTCCAGCAAATAGTCCAGAGGCCATAGGTATCTTAGCAGGATGTGATTGTCGGTCCACGTTTCTATCTTGTTTCAGAGATCTAAGTCCAAACTTGGATCCAGCTAAGGCTCTGTCTTGTTCTGCTGCAGCTTCCTTTTGGAGAAACTCCATAATTAGGTCAACTCTAGTTTGAGTCGAATCATTAACATCAATCTTGACATCATGGAGGGGGCTTCTTTGCCAAGCCTTCATGAGTTCCTCTGAGAGACACGCCTCAATCATTGGAAATATAAATACAGACATCTGTCTGGCCTCAATCTTTAAGGATTCCAATGCTCTCAAATGAGTCACCAACTCATCATAAAACGAAGTCACCTTCAACTGTTGTTTGGAGGAGCAATCGATCATAAGGCGTATAAGGTCCCTGACATAGACTTGTTGCAACAGTTCAGGCCTTCCAAATCTTTCTGTCAAAGTTTCTATAACTTTGGGGTAATTCTCGGCAGTCAGGGGGTAACTATTAACCAGTTTACTAGCTCTGGTTCCCGGCGACATAGATTGCACAAGATATTGAAACTTGTCGCTGTCTTCTAAAGTAGGATCGACATGTATCTTGTTGAACTGTGCCCACCATCCCAACCAATCTTTTATTTCTCCTGTAAACTTCTTTAATTCTATCTTGGGTAGTTTTGCAGTTCTATGGTGTGAGCTAGAAGCGAAGCTCACTTCACTGGTCGTGGGACTGGATGCAGTGATCCTGGGTTCAACAAGAGCGAGACATTTTTTATATATCCTCTTATATCTCTGGGTATATTGCAAGGCTTCCTCATCGTCTTGCTCTAGTTCCTCTTCGCTAACGTCTGAAGTTAGCATGAAGTCTCTTATCTTGCCTTGGATCACAAGAAGCTCACCGTGAGTTTCTTCAATGATCTCTCTATTATATTCAATGTCCTCTACTGGTATCGGTGGAGTACCTGACAGAAACTCTTCTGTCGTCTTCAAGCTGCGAGTTAGTCGCTTTCTAAGTAAATTTCTATGTCTTTTTAAAATTTCCATTTTTCAAAAAACACTATAAACAGAGGGTAAAACAAAAGGTACTTATCTTAAGTCTTGAACTTGTACTCCGCCGTTAATCCACTTGATCTTGCCTTGTCAGAAGCCCACCCGGGGACGCCACTTTGTGTAGAAATGTAGGGTAGTCGGTTCACAAAAGACTGAAGCGAGTTCGGTAGAAGAATTCGCTGTGATGATTCTTTGTGGGCTGTTGCATGGATTTAAATAAGATCACTAAATAGCTGAAAGGAGGGGGTAAAAATCTCCTTCTAACTAACTTTATTCAATACATATTAAGAGGACAGTGGAAAACACGCGACTGGTGGGTAGCAAAACCAAGCCGTGTTCTTGTTTATGTCGGCGGCTCCTTTGATGCAGGCAGGGGCCGCCGTGTTTACAGTCGACACTTGAGCTGTCTGGGCTGCGTCCGGGATAATGGATCTCCACCATTCCACACATCATGGTTGCAATATTCGAGTCCATTGTCGGATCTTAGCACTTTTAGCTTATGTCCGGTTTCTCTCTCAGCCCTAGCGAGATACGAGTCGAAGTGTTTCAGCACTTCGTTTTTATGTTTAAGGCAAAACAGGGTTATCTTTCTAGAATAATCATCAATGAATGTTAGAAAATATGCGCTTCCTCCAATAGATCTAACAGGCATTGGACCACAAATATCAGTGTGAACTAATTCTAAAGGCCTTTTAGATCTTATATTCCTAATGGGTTTGTGTGGCTCTTTCGTGGACTTTGCTACACAACAATCATCACACAGACTTCGATCCATCGAGGAGATCTCTAACCCCTTAACTAATTCCCCCTTTGCCATTCTCTCAATTGCGTCATTGTTTACATGACAGAACCTCTGATGCCATAGTTCTAATGTTTGTTTTTGTGAACTATTTTGACTGTTAAACAACTCAGCGTTTGGTAAAATGACTCTACCCTTCATGACATATAATCCATTTTCATCATGTGCTATTGCAACAATTCGGTTCTCCGAATCGAAAACTTGCGCTCTTCTGTTCGCAAAATTAACTATCTTGCCCTTATTTTCCATGCTCGAGACTGACAATAGGTTTCGTCGCACATTAGGGACATACAGCACATTACATAGTTTTAGGTCAACGTGGTGCTTACCCAAATAAGCCTTGAACTTGATGTCGCCGCATCCTTCCGCTCGTGTAGTCCCGCTCGCTGTTAGGATCGGATCCGACGTTATTCCTTGGAAGTTGGTGAACCACTCCCTTTTGTTACACACGTGGTGAGTCGCGCCGCTGTCGATCACCCAAGAGTTGTCAGGGATGGCGCAGGATAGGGCTGTTAGCATTTCGCTTCCCGCTATCTCGTGAGTGCTACATCTCGGTGGTTGGAAATTTGGAGCTGGAGTTTTAGCCTTTCCTCTGCATGATCTCGCGATATGTCCTTCCTTGCCGCACTTGTAGCAGGTGAAATTTTTCTTCTTGTTGTCTTCCTTCCTGGTCGTTGTCCCGAACGGCAAAGCTTCATTTGTGTTATTCACACGTCGGGCCATCCGTCTCTCGTATTCTGCTAGCAGCACATGTTTTACCTTGCTAGAGGTGAATTCCTTGTCTTCTGTGTTGCTGAAGGTCATGATGATTCCGTCGTATGACTCCGGTAGGCCAGCAAGCATTGAATAGGCGAGGTCTTGATCCTGCATTTCTGCGCCTGCCTCTCTTAAGTGATCCGAACAGATCTTCAGTCTCCCCAAATAGTTCGTCATCGTCTCTTGTTCTTCGAATCTTATGGAGATGAACTGCTTCTTCAGTTGGAGGATTCTTGACCTTGACTTGGGTTCGTATACTTGTTCCAAGGTATCCCATGCTTCTCGTGCAGTGGTACAGTCCATTATATGAATCTGTTGGCTCGGTGAGATCGTCAGTGCTATCATAGCCAACGCCTTTTCTTGCTTCATGTTGAAGATTGTTCTTGAGGCTTCTTCATCGGGTGTTGGCTCCGTAACATACTTCCAGAGTTCTCTTTCGATTAGCATCATCTTCGTATTATACTTCCAGCTTCTGTAGTTCTGATCATTGAGTTTCTCGAGGGGCGTGTTGATCATCGTCGAGGTCATCTTGCACGTGGTGTCTCGAATTAACCACGCTCTGCTACCAGATGTTGGGCTATAAGTTGAAGCTGGACTAGATGATGTAATAGTATAATGAAGTAGTCAATTATCCCACTACATCTGCCGATTGAAGTGGATATATTGAAGCACGCGGAGGCGAAGCGAACAACAGGAAAGTTATCTTTATTATGACTAAAAAGGGGGAGGGAGGATGGGGCAGCTCGGTGATTGGCTGGCCGTGACGTAGTGGTGACGTAGGTCCTCTCAGGCGGAAGTGGGCATATACAACATGTCTTCAGTTCTATTAGCTAATAAAATATGTATTTATATTCCATCAGTTTTCGTTCTCAATCATTTAATTTATAAAATTGTTTGTAACAGAATTTATGGCTAGACTGTGTAAATAAAATTTCACTTGAAAAATATAGGAAGTTCAGGATAATAATTCGTAAATAGAGAAGTCAGTTTTCAGACTTTTACATATAAAACAAAATATTTTACTATCCTCTGTCCTAACTGCGAAGATAAATTTAGGAAGGCTTTCCTCAACAGTGGTTAACCCTCCTAGCGTTTTAGCCAATTTTATCCACTATACCGTTTTTCAGAATTTTAATATTAAATTGAAAGATTCTGATTATAAATGTGATAATGAAGAATGATATCATAGTTATGGTGTTTTATCAAACTATGAACATGATCTTATAGGAGCGTAAAGTTTGGTGATTCTTGTTATGCCGTCGTGATGGTGGCTGGTGGTAAGGATATACATAGAAGATAGGATCCAGAAAGAAGAACTTGTGAGAAGTAGATAAGAGAAGAAGGAGAAGGTGCCAGGACTACCCTGGGAACAACCGGGGTTGAAACGTCCTTGGAGAGAACGGCCCCATGATCATCAAATTTAGGGAACTTCACCTTATATTGTCCGGTAAAAAACAACACTGAGAAACTCGCCTTGTAAAGTTTCAAGAAGCTTAACTTTCCAAAAATAAACTTAGACGTTGAGTTTTAAATGACTTCCAAAGAAGATATGTTTATTCTCTCTCTGCCCGTGGCGCGGTCTCCACGAGCCACGAGTCACAAGCTCTTCTACCCTTTTAATGCTGTGTTTTCTCAACTTCTTGAAATAGAGGAGAGCTTCAGATCATATATAAAAGTAAATGCCGCAATATTCTAAGTAGAATACCATAGTAGCCACTGAAGAGAAACGGAACAATGATCCCAGTTCCCCGAAATGTCCATTTTTAAGACAGGACATGTGATCGACTATGAATGTTCTTACTGGTCAACTTTATCTTCCCTTTCTTATACTTCCACATATCCTTATTGTTTCACAAAGTTGCAGCTTTTCAGTATCGTCGACCTTGGTTTCTTCCTTCTTGGTGTTATAAACGTTTCCCGAGCGGGTTTCCATACTTAAATCACTTAGGAATCTACCGCTCTACATAAATCGTAAACACAGTTAAAATTTCTGTACTTCATTTTTTATTTTTAAAAAATTGTCAAGCGCACCAAGAATGTTGGAGTCGTCGGAAAGTACGGCACTAGGTATGGTGCTTCTCTGAGAAAAATGATCAATAAGATCGAAATTTCCCAGCACAAAAAAATACACCTGCAGCTTTTGCAGCAAGAACGCTCTGAATAGGAAGTGTGTTGGAATCTGGCATTGTCGTGGCTGCACCAAGACTATCTCTGGTGATGTCCCAATCACTAACGCACTCCTTCAGGAACGCCATCAGGAGGCTGAGGGAGATGTAAGAACAGTAATCCTGTACTACAACTCACGCTGGATGATTTGTTCCAAATACTCAAAGTAAATAAATAAAAGTAAATAAACAAAATTAAATAAAAAATAAATTACCTTTTAAAGTTATTGCGTTTATTTATTCGTTGTCTTCCTCGTAGGTCGCGATCCACAGTCCAGGTCTAGGTTCTCTCTCACACCAATAAGCAATCAAGATATATGTACAATAAAATATTACAAAAGGAATGAAACTATAAAAATGAATGATGATAATCTAAATTATCTGTTTTAAATAAATATTTAATATCATAGAATATTTTGAATGAATTTAGGGCGCATTAAAAATGATGTAACAATATAGATAATACACTAACAGAGTTTTTAGTTGAGAATTTTGATGATGTCTTCTGGGGATGAGTAGAACTCATCAATAGTTGTTTGTGAACTTAACGATTTTATTTCCGATAAAAAATCATATTTAAAGTTCAATTCACATTTTGTAAATACATTCTAAACTTTCTACAAAATCTGGATCTCTAATGTTTTCATGCGTTGAATAATGTAAATAACTTATGTAAATAAACTTTTCTCCTTGTTTGGCGCAAGTATCCCTTGCGGGATATAGCGCTTTGGAAATAAAATAATTGATAATTGACAATTGATAATTAAATGGATGAGTCAATACAGTCAATAATGTGGTTTGGGGTTGCAGGTTGACACTTAGTGCATAGTGGGAAAACTGTGCAACCGTTCTGTAAAAATCATTGTTCATAGATGACAAGACTTTAAGTCTGAAAATGATAATTATCTTTCTAAATACATTAAAAATATTTTTTCACAACTTAAGTCGGTGGATAAGAGGGTAACACGCTCGATTCCCAACAGTCATGAACCGGGATTGAATCCCGCGTTAAAATTTGTTTAATATGTGAATAACCTTCACATATTATTCACTGTTTCAATTATCATGAACTAGGCTGCTCTTGCTGAGCGGTACCTATTAATGTGATTTTGAACCATATTTTTTCACAGAATTCTTCCCGTTTTTAATTAGTGATTTAGTCATTAAGAGTAATTTTTTGTTATATAGGAAAAAAACAAGAAAAACGACAATAAAATAACAATCTGTGTTAATAATAAAAAGAAGAAATTATCAATAAAAAAAACATTCTCTTCAATAGTCTTTACAAAAGAGCAATAAAATATTTTCAAATTAAACTTTTCATTATACAATCCAAACGATAGAAAAATAATTTAAAATTTTTATTCGGAAATATTGAAGTGGTTTTTCCAATATTTTCTCTCTTTTTTTTTTTGTGGGGAAAGAAGGAAAAAAACTAGATGAAGCCCATTCTGTGAAGTTCATTAGTTATGGACTAGATTTATCATCATTATTTTAACCAGCGTTGAGAAATCGGAAATCTATTGGTACATTAAATTGGCTTACAAATCAAAACAAAATGGCGTAAAACTTGAAATGATTATGTAATTTATTTCAGTTAATTTTGTTTTGCTTTGAAAAGACGTCAATGTTAAGTGATTTTATTATGTTTGTCTTGTTTTTTTATTTTTAATTTCGCTTTTTTTGTTGTTGTTGTTAATTTTGTTTCGACTCTAAAGAACCATATCTTATATTTATGTTCGATCTACACATTTACCTTACAATTATATATACATAGTGGGATCAATAATTTCAAGGAATGCTAAATATTTAAAGAAATACAAAAGTACATTAAAGTTTTATTTAAAATTTCTCAAAATAATCACCGTCACTATCTATGCACTTGTTCCATCTTTTTTTCCAGATATCAAAACACCCCTCTAAAAATCCTCATCTTTCAGGCTTTTCAAAATATTCTTCGTATTCTCCTTTATTTCAGGTATTGAGTCAAATCGACGTCCTTTTAAGAATTTATTAATTTTAGGGTAAAGAAAAAAGTCGTTGGGAGCAAGGTCAGGAGAATAGGGTGGCTGGGGTAGTAAAGCAATTCCTTGTTTAGCCAAATAGAGTTGTACAGTGACGGCCGTATGTGGCCGTGCGTTGTCATGATGCAAGAGCCAATTTTTCCGATGCCATTTTTCGGGTCGTTTCTGATGCACAGCCTCCCTTAAACGTCGCAATACATCAAGATAGTAATGTTGATTATTGTTCTGATTCTTGAGCACGAATTCATTGTGTACCAATCCCTTTACACCAAAGAAAGTGATAAGAAGATACTTAAGCTTCGATTTGATCATCCTTGCTTTCTTGAATCTTGGTTCTCCGGGCTCTAGCCACTGGCTTGATTGCCTCTTAGTCTCGGGATTATATCCGTACACCCATGTTTCATCTCTCGTGATAACATTTTTGAGCCAATGGGGATCAGAATTAAACATTAGGACCATGTTTTTTGACATTTTTTTGCGATGCTCTTTCTGCTCATTCGTTAAGAGATATGGGACAAATTTAGCCAGGATCGTTTAAGATGCAGATAATCCTTTATGATGGTTTGGCATGTTCTAAAAGAGATATCCAAGTTTTCTGATAGCTCTCTGATAGTTATTATTGGGTTTTCTTTGATCGATGACTTGATTTTGAGTGTAATTTCGGGGTTTCTTATCGATAAAGGTCTGTCAGTGTATAGATCATCCTTGACGCTTGTTCGACCAGCTTTAAATCGTGCAAACCATTCAAATGTCCTCGATTGTGATAGGGCATCTTCTTTAAAGCCTGCTTCAACATTTGAAATGGTTCGAAAGCTGTTTTTCCTAATTTATAGCAAAAATCTATGCAGACTCGCTGTTTTTCAATACAGTCCATACTGAAGTTAGAAAATCTTCTGATATACTCGAGCTTATAAATTCTAAAAAACGTGATCGCGTGCGTCTGTGTGATCAATTTTTTTCTACGTGTTGATAAATGTTTTATCTATAAGGTCCTTATAAAATTATTTCATTATTTTGAATATTTTACGTGATCCAGTCTCATTCCTGGAAATATGTTATATGGCTATAGTTGTTGTTATATGTGATGGATTATCATATACTATGAATTTTGTCTATTTGATATGTTGTAACTATTTTCATGTAAATATCATTTTATCTTTCAACGCTATGCAAATCCATGGCGATCTTTCAATAGGTAAAACTCCTCGCTGTATAAAAGAGAACTATTTGATGGTGAAATAAATTCTTTCAACCGGACAATGAGTGGTTGTCACCTCTAGTATTTTTAACCTAATATTTTAACATGGCGCAGCCGACAGCCGATATTTTGTTTTTGAGCTTTGTTTAGGTCTCTAAAAGAAAAGAGCAGAATTACAAAACATGGAAAATATAAAGCCACCTGCCGAATTTGTGCCATATAATGGTGAGAAGAAATGGGAAACTTGGCGTGAAGCATTTGAAATTTTTTCTATAGCTGCAGACTTGGAGAGCATGCCATTGGTACGTCAACGAGCCATTTTGAAACATATTCTTGGTGAAAAAACGGTGTCGATATATAAAACATTCAGAGTAACAGAGAATGAAGCTTACCCAAGTATTAAAGAGATGCTCGACATGTTCTCAAAACATTTCAAACCCTTTAAAAATATAATACAAATTAGAAACAAATTTTTCACAAGCGTACAAAAGGAAGGCCAAGGTATAACTGAATTCGTTACGGAATTGAAACAACTCGCCCAGGAATGTGAATTCGAAGAATTGGCTGAATCTCTCATCAGGGATCGTTTCATAATTGGAATGATAGATCAGGAAGTAAAAAAGAAGTTGTTGGAAGATCCCCAGTTGACCCTACCAAAAGCAATTTCTGTAGCCACGATTGCCGAGTCTGTCTGCGTACAAATAGCGTCATGGGAAGAAAAACAGGCCATGATTGAGAAGATTAACAAAAATACCTGGGAGAAAAATAGAAGTCGAGTAGAAAAAGCTAAAGCAGCACCCAGTATTGCAAGCACTAGAAATGAATGCAAGTGGTGTGGACAGCAACACAGATATGGTAATTGCCCAGCATACAGAAAGACATGTAACGCATGCGGGAAACTAAACCATTTCGCAGCAGTTTGTAGGACCAGACGCATAAGAAACCTTATAGCGGAAAATGAAGGCGACGAATCCTTCGAAGGAGGTATCAATGTAAATAAGGTTCTTGTTAAGACCGTTCGGTCGGACAAATGGTCCGCTGTGATAAGTATAAATGGCAATAAGACGTCTGTACATTTGGATACTGGTGCGCAGATTAATGTGCTTCCTCAGAAAGTGATAAGCTTGTGGCCAGCAAAGCCAATAATCAAGCCCACGTCGTTAAAGGCATATGCATATGGACATTCGGAATTACCTATCGTGGGGAAATGTGAAGTGTTATGCCAATATGGTGAAAAGAAAAGCTTATGTGAATTTATTATTGCGGATGTCGATGCGCAGACACTCATCACAGGCGACACTTGCGAGAAGCTTGAGATTTTGAAACGAATCAATCAAATAAACTCGCATCAAATGATTTTACATGATCAAACGAAAAAATACTCGAACAATTTCATGAGGTGTTTCAAGGAGTTGGAGTGATAAACTCTGAATGTAAAATGTATACAAAACCTGAGTATCCGCCTGTACGTGCCCTTCCAAGACGCATCCCGGCAAGCCTAGGAAATGAAGTTCAGTCTGAATTGGAAAAGATGGTAAAGCAAGGAATAATTACGAAGATTTATCATGAAACAGATTGGTCTCACCCTATGGTCGTAGTGAAGAAAAAATCGGGCCAAATTAGAATATGTTTGGATCCACGCAAATTGAATCAGGCCCTGGTGAGAAGACACTTCCAGACTCCGGCTCCATCTGAATTATTACATCAGATTCCCAAGGCTGATTATTATACCGTGTTAGATGTAAAATCGGCCTATTGGCATGTTCCGGTTGCCAACGAATGCAGAGATCTGTTGGTGATGGCTACACCATTCGGAAAGTTCAGATATAACCGATTACCATTTGGTTTGAACATATCGGCGCAAATATTCGTGGAAATGATGACAAATATTTTTAAGAACAGTTTTCGGAACGTCACATATGTAGATGATTTGCTGATATACGCAGATAGCATTGAAGAACATAATGAAAAATTGAAAGGTATACTAGAAATTGCAAGGAGAAACAATATCAAATTCGACTTGACTAAGGCTCAAATATGCAAAAAGGAGGTTAGTTTTTTGGGCCACATGATTTCGAAAAATGGAATTAATCCAGAGCCAAATAAGGTCGACAAAGTGATCAACCTCAAAAAGCCAGAAGATAAAAAGTCGCTTCAGAGAGTCATGGGTCTTTACAACTATTTAGGAAAATTTATTCCGAATCTAGCCGCGTCAACGTCTAACATAAGAGGAATATTAAAAAAGAATGTGGTCTGGCACTGGGGCCCTAGACAAGACATCGAATTCCATCACATTAAGGAATGCGTTCGAAACGCTCCTTCGTTGGGCCATTACGACAAAACTAAGACGTTAGTTTTACAATGTGATGCCAGCAAGGATGCTATGGGAGCTGCTCTGCTGCAAGAGAATCGACCGCTGGCGTTTGCATCCGCATCATTCAACGATTCTCAGAAACAGTATTCACAGATTGAAAAAGAATTATTGAGCATTTATTACGGATGCAAAAAGTTCGAATATTTATTATTAGGACACACATTCATAATCCAGACGGATTATCAGCCTTTATTACCACTTATCCAAAAACCGTTAACTGATATATCGCCTCGACTGCAGAGAATAGTTATGAAACTCTTTGCTTTTGATTTTAAATTGCAATATCGGCCTGGAAAATGTTTAATTCTCGCAGATACCCTATCCAGGGATACTCATCCCATAGACGAACTCCCAACTCCCTTTCTCGAGGACAGAAGAATGGTCAAATTAATATCTGCCAATATCTCGGACGAAAAACTGATTACTCTACAGAAGGATACCCGAGAAGATACAACGCTGTTAAAAATAATCCACCACGTTATTGAAGGGTGGCCAATAAGCAAAAAAGATGTAGATGAAGATGTAAAACCCTATTATGATTTTAGACACCGTATTTACCTATGGAATGAGTTATTATGTGTCGGATCGGCAATAGTGGTTCCTGGAACACAAAGAAACTACATGCTCGAATTATTACATAAATCTCATCAAGGGATATCAGCAATTCAGGGTTTGGCACGTGAATCTCTTTTCTGGCCAGGAATGTCCATGGACATAGCTGAGAGAGTTAAAAGTTGTGACATTTGTCAAAAATACCAGAAATCTAAAACACGGGAGACGTTAAGATCATTTCCAATTCCGGATTATCCTTGGCAGACAGTCTCTATGGACATATTTTATATTGAAAGAAAGCCTCATTTATTAATTGTGGACAGATTTAGTGGTTACCCGGAGGTTTATGCATTAAACCCGCCTACTGCGACCAATGTCAGAAACAAATTAAGAGAGACATTTGCACGATTTGGAATCCCGGAAACTATTATGTCCGACAATGGACCCCCGTTCCACTCAGAGATAATGACAGACTTCTGTACAAAATGGGGCATAAGGCAAATTTTCTCAAGTCCACACCTTCATAGATCCAATGGACTGGCAGAAAGGAATATCCAAACAATAAAGACTTTATTGAACAAATGTAAAGATCAGGGATCCGACGCATACCTGGCCCTGCTGACCTACAGAAATACTCCAAAGAATGACCTACCGTCCCCGGCACAACTATGTTTGTCTAGAAGTCTCCGCTGCCTCATCCCAAGAATCACCCCGCTATATGGCCCGTGCAAAACCAATCAAAGACATATAGAGAATGCAAAGAAAAGAAGACAAATTTCGATGAAAAGGTATTACGACAGAAGCAGTAAAATCTACCCTAAGGTCAGCGTGGGAGAGGAGGCCTGGTGCCAACTGTCTCCAAAACAGGCATGGACACCAGTGAAGATTACAGCTCACGGGAATTCGCCTCGAAGTTTCAAAGTCGAAACACCATCTGGAAGGGAATTCCTCATAAATCAACAATTTCTAAGACCAAAAAATGGACCATCCGGAAAAGGGGAATCGCCCTCCTTGGGGACCTCGTTCTCAGGTGAATCGTCTCCAGTAGCGGCGGACTCCAGCAGTTGGGAGAGAACTACTGAAGAGGAGCCAGTCGCAGGACCATCTACAACTCCAATACAACAACAACCACGTGATGGGATGGCTGTGCCCTCTGAGAACTCATCTGTAATGCCCCGGTTCTCTAGGTTCGGTAGAGAGCTGAAGAAACCACAAAGGCTTGGGTTTTGAGGAAGGGGAAACGTGTTGTGATATGTGATGGATTATCATATACTATGAATTTTGTCTATTTGATATGTTGTAACTATTTTCATGTAAATATCATTTTATCTTTCAACGCTATGCAAATCCATGGCGATCTTTCAATATGTAAAACTCCTCGCTGTATAAAAGAGAACTATTTGATGGTGAAATAAATTCTTTCAACCGGACAATGAGTGGTTGTCACCTCTAGTATTTTTAACCTAATATTTTAACAATAGTGTAATACCAAAACGAAGTAATAGAATTAGATTGCGTGACAGCCGGCGCCAGGACAGGAAAAAGGTTCGAAAAACATGTCGGGGTTACCAGGTGTGTCCCCTCCTTGCTCAAACAGCTCAGTCCGCTTTGAGACACGATGATTGACAGACCTGCCTTGACCGGTGTCAGCTTCACTCTCTCGCCATCTCTATGGTGACATCCAACATGTCTTGTCCTTTGGTGCAATACATCCACGCCTGAACCTACTCTAAACATTGTGGCCACAACGAATGTATTTAACCAACTCATCACAACATTCACTCAACAGGATAAAACATATCACAACATATATATATATATATATATATATATATATATATATATATATAAAATGGCATATCCTGACCAGGAGCACATGTCAGGATATGCCATTTTTTATATTGATTTCAACACCTGATCTTTTTATCTTTTATTTTTTTATTTCGTTTTTTAATATATATATATGTAGTATATTTTGAGTTAGATAGATCACAACCTTCTTCTATCATTTATTATAACCCCATCTCTATATAAAAATATGTATCAATCTTGTAACAATGGAAGTGACAAATAAAACAAAGAGGTAGACGACGACAAAAGCCAGACGAACAGGTGTTTATGATAATGAGTTCAATCACCCCGTCAACAGGTGGCCAGACGTGATAAACAACCCGGCGCCTGACAGGTGACGTGATTTTACAGGAACCAATCAGGGCTCTCCGCCATATGCGGGCAGCCAATATAAAAGAGCCCAGAAATGGGACAAAGTTAGTTGTTTAGTTGTTTTCAGAGCGACGCCGTTATACGGTCGGACGAATCTCTCATCCCCCCCTTCTATCAGCGTAGGCTAGGGCATCCGTGACGCCCGTGGTTCGACTGCCTTCGTCCGTGGTCTACCTCTACCTTATTGGAGTTACCATCTAGACCTGCCTCTGTCTCTTGCTGTCCCAGTGCGGGAATCCCATCACACACCCACGACCACGACTGCCCAATACATTCCACGTCGGGATTACTACAGAACCCGTTAAAGTCGACAGGATAACTGAGGACAGCAGCATGCAGAGGATGACGGAGGTCAGAGACGACTACTTCGCGGATGCCCTCACCAACATGCAGCCCCACTACGAAGACCTAGTAGACCGCCTAACAGACGCCATTCGAGGACAAGCCGTGCCTCGTGCGGAGGAGGCCCTCATCTCCTCTTTCGACGGATCCCACGCAACAAGCAGCCTTCTTCCAAACAGCCATCTCCAGAGATCAACTCCAGCCAGAATCAGCCATTTCAAGGTACTTTATACTTTGTTTCTGCCATTTTCCCCATAAATTTTATTCTTATATTTTCACCTTAAGCATTTTGAAATCAATTATAACCTTTTTTATATCATTTTTATTCAATTTTTAAAACTTTCATACTCTCATTTATCATTTTTACTTTATTTTAATCAAATTATAAATTTTAATTCATCATTTTCAATTTTATTATTAAAAATATTCTATCACGCATTTTTGCCAATTTATTAATCTTACATGCCTTTCTTAAAGTCACCTAAAATGGCATTATCCAAATATGCAATTTTCAAATTTTAAAATTAAATTTATTACGCTCTTTATTTTACTTAACCTATTACTATTTCAATTGATATTTCTCAATATTTAAAAGTTTTAAAAACTAGTCCTAGATTTGTATTTTTATAAATATCAATTTTAAATTATCTCATCTCAAAATGTGCCTCCCATTTTTCCCACAATTACAAATACAACTATAAATTACAATATTATACAAATTAGGTCCCCACCATCTCTAAAATCGATCCTGTACATGAGACCAAAGGAGACGCCATCTTGGCCTCCTAAAAGGACAATTAAATCCAATCTTCATCCCAACGACAACTCAAGGACGCACTGAACTCCCCCCTAGTTTTTTTTTTCATCTGTCAGCATATATAGAGTCTTTCTTTTTTTTTATCCATCACCCGACAACATCATTCATTATATTCAACTATGTCATGTTCAATCATCATTGGCAACAGTACCCTTTACCTTCCTTACCTTCCATATTTCCCGCAGTCAAGAGTCTCCTGCTCGCCAAACAATTTTTTTTTATTATTTTGATTCAACCAGCTGGCTCTACCTTCCTCGCTGTACATTTCCCAACAGTGAGCTCAGGTGACCAGTTCGAGTTTTCTTTTTTTTTTCTCAACGCTCGGATCATCATCACAACCATCATTTAACCATTTTATTACTTTTTTTTCAATTTTAATCCGAGCTCAATCATTGGCAACAGACAACTCTTGACTCCACCTTTCCCATTTCTCCACTTTCAACTTACCTACCCCCCCTGTCTGATCTAATGTTGATTATGAAAAGTCTTAGCAGTTCGGTCAATGAAAACAATACCTCACTTACACAGGCACACTGCAAAATTCAACTCAGACTTCCCCTCTTTTTACCACTGCGTCACTCTAAACCTTCAAATATCCATTATAAGTTTATTTGTAACATTTTACTACTTTTGATAAGTTCGTTTTCCTTTTTCTCTCTCTCACCATGTGAGACGTCTCTGAAATTATAATTAAGAAGAAAAATAAAAAACAAATCATAATGGCATTTCAATTTATTTACCACTTTTGACTTTTCCAAACATCGTCTAATTTGCGTTTATAAGCATTGCATCACGTGGGGAACACACTAACCTAAATACTTACTATATTTTAAAATCTTATTCATTTATATTTTTACGATCCTTGATGTGTGCCATTTTATATTTTAGAGTCAATCCATATATTTTAGGATATTTCTTTTACATTAAGATATTTCTTTTCCTTCCATCCCTAAACAGTTAAAACCATTAGCCAACCTATATAAACATCACCTGAAACCTTATATTCTTTGACATCATTTGTTTTAAATTTCCATGGCCTACGTCTAAGCTAATTTAACTTAAAAATATTGTTTTAACAGTGACGCCTTATACCAACTGTCCCTTCTTATATCTTGATCCTTCCAACTCTGCCTTCCATACTTCTCTCGTCTCTTGATCATTTTCCATTGGCCTTCTATGCCTTCGTTCTAACCACCCCCCGTCCATCGCAGAGTTCCTGTTTGCCGACTTTTTTTATTTACACCCGGATCACCGTCCCAGCATTTTTCATTTCAGTCTTTTTTCCTCAAACCCGAATTTCAATCAATCAATGGCAACAGTCGAGCCATGTTTTCACAATCTACCTCCATCCTCTAACCTCTTCAACGGTTCCTGAAACTCTTGCTCGTCACCATTTTTAATTTTTATTTTTTAATGATTCATCGACCTGGTACACTCTTCCTCCCTATGTTAACTACACACGGAGAGCTTGGGTAACCAGCGAGATATTTTTTTCTCTAAGGCTCGACCCAGGCCATCATCAGCACGATGCGCCCACTCATTTTTCGTTTAATTTTATTTTTCATCTGGTCGAGCTCAATCACCGACAGCAGCACAGCTCTTGAGCCACCATCTCTTTTTAACCTCTCTCAGAAGAATTTTCTTTCCCATATTCTCCCATTACCTACCTCTCCTTCGATCTTCACGCCTTTTGCCCATCTGATCTAATGCTACTTACAGAGCATCTTGAGATTGCTGAACCCTGAAAACAATACTTCGCTTCTAAGCTCGTATTGCAGGACAGGACTCCTGAGATGTCCTTTGCAGAAACCAATTCAGACCTTCTTCCTTTATTCCGCACTGCGTCACTACCTATCGCAAACCTTTTGCTTAAGTCAATTTTTTTTTTTATATTTTATTTTACTTTTATTATCTCTACTTCTCCTCTTTCCTGTATTACATCCCTGAAACTATGTTGTAAATACTCAAGGCACCTTAAGTAACAAAAAACTAACTAGTATACCAACTTTCCCAAATATTTACTTTCGCTATTGTGTGTGTTTACTTTAAATTTATCCTTCCTATGTACTCCTCTTATATATTTTTGTAATTTTATAATATTATATCAGTGTGTCACCACTACTCCCCTTTATCTTTATTTTTATTCTAGTAACTAATTTATGCCCCAAATTATTTCCATTTAATAGGTTTGCTAGCTTTTCTCTCATTTATTTGTAAATAGACTTACAGTTTTACTAGTTTTGTGGTGTTGGACTTTGTTTTTTAACTTACAGATGTAGATAAAGCATTTCAATATTAATCGATAATATCATTTTGTTTATTAACCATCAACATTAATGCCATCAAATACCAATCAACACTTTATTATTACCTTTAATATTTTTATTTTCCTTTTTTTTCATCATGTTTAGACTTAGAATTTTACAACTACAATATTTATAATATTTCTTAAACAGATAAAACATTTATCATTTTATTTTTTCTTAATAGATTTTCAAAATGTTATTTTTGACGCTTCCCTTACAACCTCTAATTCTATCCCATGAACCTTTCCTCCCAACTTTTTATACCCATCAAGAGATTATTGTTCGTCAGCCATTTTCTTTTTTTTTTATTGATTAAACTAACTAGAAGACCCTTCCTCGCTATATAATTCCCAATAGTGAGCTCAGGAGACCCAGTTAGAAATTTTTTTTCCTCTCATCGTCCGGCTCATCATTTTTTCATTTTTCAACTTTTTCTTTTCACCACACAAGCCGGACACAATCAAAATTGACAGCAATAAATCTCTTACACCCACCTCTCCTTTTCCACATCCTTCAAACCTCCAACTACCTTCCAAGGGATTCCAGTTCGCCGAACATTTTTTTTTTTTTTCATTGATTAATCCGACTGGAACAATCCTTCCTCGCTATACCCACTCCCAATAGTGAGTTCAGGATATCCAGCGCGATCTTTTTATTTTCTTTTTCTCATCGCCCGACTCATCATCTCAATTCATCATTTTTTCAACTTTTCACTTATTTTTCATAATTCAACCGAGCACAATCATTATGGACAACAGGGATCCCTCTTACCCCTCTTACCTCTACCTCTCCCTTTTACATCCATCAATCTTCCCACCTCTTCTCACTGTCTGAGCTAATGATGCAGACGGAATATCTTAGGCTTTCTGTTATTGAAAACAATGCCTCACTTAAACAAGTTCGCATTGCATTGCAGAATGCTTGGGGTACTACTTTGCAGAAACATGCTCAGATAACCCCTTTCCCCTTTTCAACCTTAGCGTCACATTATACGTTCAATCAATAAACTAACTTCATTTTTTTCTCTCATCTTTTATGCAATAAGGTATTATTTTCCTTGTACGATTCATTTTACCATATTTACCATTTTGTATTATATACTTTCTCTTAATCTTTTATCATTCATTTTGTGCGTTTTTATTTTTATAACCTTAAATTTTATTTCATTGATACACCACCATTACAACATCTTTCTCTGTTTAACTTGTAACTTTATAATAATTTTAACTAATTTGTATACAAATTATTTCTTTTATTTTTTTATAATAGGTTTGTTAGGTTATCATTCATTACATGTCATTCCCCCAACCAAACCTTCATCACCGGGGACACATTCTGTAGTATATTTTGAGTTAGATAGATCACAACCTTCTTCTATCATTTATTATAACCCCATCTCTATATAAAAATATGTATCAATCTTGTAACAATGGAAGTGACAAATAAAACAAAGAGGTAGACGACGACAAAGGCCAGACGAACAGGTGTTTATGATAATGAGTTCAATCATCCCGTCAACAGGTGGCCAGACGTGATAAACAACCCGGCGCCTGACAGGTGGCGTGATTTTACAGGAACCAATCAGGGCTCTCCGCCATATGCGGGCAGCCAATATAAAAGAGCCCAGAAATGGGACAAAGTTAGTTGTTTAGTTGTTTTCAGAGCGACGCCGTTATACGGTCGGACGAATCTCTCATCCCCCCCCCCCCCCCCCCCCTTCTATCCGCGTAGGCTAGGGCATCCGTGACGCCCGTGGTTCGACTGCCTTCGTCCGTGGTCTACCTCTACCTTCTTGGAGTTACCATCTAGACCTGCCTCTGTCTCTTGCTGTCCCAGTGCGGGAATCCCATCACACACCCACGACCACGACTGCCCAATACATTCCACGTCGGGATTACTACATATATATATATATACAGGGTGTACCAGGTATATTGGGAATTTCAACAATGGTATTTTAACTGAAATTTTTTGCAAGTAAAAATTAAAATATCCGAATGAAATTTGACACAGTAGTAGATAAAAGGATATAGTTTTTATTTATTCAATGTAGTTTCCATTATTAGCTACAACAGTCTTGAGGCGAGTGCGGAATGAAGCACAGGCCTTGGCGACGATGACCTTGTTCATTTGGGTCATCACCGTGTGAACTGCTTTCTTGACAGACTGGATGGTGGTATGAGGAGCTTTGTTGACATCTCTCTCAACAACGCCCCATACATAGTAGTCGAGGGGATTGCAATCTGGAGAATTAGGGGGCCAAATATCAGGACCCCAGTGACTAGGGACGTTAAGTGTCAGCCACGATTGTGTCTTTTTTGCCTTATGGGCTGGAGCTGAGTCCTGTTGGAAGACATACTTCCTTCCTGCGGCCACCATGTCCATCCAAGGCTTCACAAAGGTCTCCAGAACATTGATGTAGGTGTCAGCGTTCATCCTAAGGCCCTTCTCAAAGAAATGGGGAGGCATGACATCACCTTCACTGCTGATAACGCCAAGGACCATTACGGAGGCAGGAAATTTCGTGTGCATCACGACAGGTATCTCTGAGGGGTCTTTACAGATCCAGCGATCATTCCTGGGATTTACCTTTTGGGCCACGTCAAAGTTCTTTTCGTCAGAGAAGAACCTTAGCATGCCAAAAGAGTCGTCTTTCAGGTTGTTGAGGAGGGCAGCAGCCTTTCCTTTTCTGTTATTCTTCATATTCTCAGTCAGCAACTGACCTTTCCCAAGGGCATAAGACTTGAGACCAAGGTCCTCATGGATAGTTCTGACAATTGTCATAGAGCCAACGTCCATTTCCTTGGCTATGGCCCTCATGCTCTTCCCAGGGTTTCCATCAATCTTCTCCTTGACATTTTTGACAAATTCTTCGCCTCTTACCCTGTCCGATCGACGCGAGAGCTTTTTCCTTGTAGCTATCCCCTCTTTGTTACTGTAGGCCTCATCAAACTGCTTCTTGACACGATAAATAGTGGTTTTGGGCAACTTAAGAAAATCCACTATCTCTTTGGGGCTCCTTCCGGCGCGCAGAGCAACGATGATGGCAGCTCGATTTTCAAATTCTCGGTTACTCTTCATCACTAGACTGCGCACACATGTACTGTTGCATTTTACATGAATATGGCTACGTAATGAAAAAAAAACAAGTTTTTAATCTCAAGTAGTTTTTGTTTTATGGACTGTCAAAGTTAGTCCCAATTTACCTGGTACACCCTGTATATAGAAGCCTAGGGCGCCTCTCCCGTCAAAATAAACTTCAAAACCTGACGCCATTTATTGACCGTCGCCGCAACTAGCGGCCTCGGGTCGGTGACAAAGCCACAACACCAGCTTTGGCAAACTGAGAAGCGTCGACCTAGAGACCATGGTTTCGGGCTAAAGGCCCTCGTCAGCCTAGGACGGACTTTATTCCATGAGATCCACACGGAATGTGGCTTTGTCACCGACCCGAGGCCGCTAGTTTGCGGCGACGGTCAATAGATGGCGTCAGGTTTTGATGTTTATTTTGACGGGAGAGGCGCCCTATGCTTCTATGGATCAATTTCCTCCCGGCAAATTTTCCATCTATATATATATTAAAAATAAAAAAGGCATATCCTGACCAGGAGCAAATGTGCTTTTCAGAAGACAGAGCGCCATCTGGTGGAACAGAAATAAACTAAACATTGATTTAGCCTGTTCCCTGATATTTGGCCAACCCAATTTCTTGATAAATCAAGAGAAGCCATCCACGAACGCTTTCGCGCTGTTGGCGCTCGTCAGCGTGGAGCAGGCTATATGTATATTACCAAAAAGGTATAAGATGCCGCAACTTTTTTCATTAATTTATTAAAGTAGCTTTCGGACAAGCCCTTTCACAGCAAACTAAAACATATGAATGGTAATGGAGAGAGATTATAAAGCATTCTGAAGATATATCTATGAAAATATAGGACATAAGAATTTAAAAATTTACACAATTGGAAATATTCGAAGAATTAATTATGAAAAGGTTGATTAACTTGGTGAATAGAGAAATGGATTTATTATTATTTTAGATTTGAATATCAATATACGTATACATATATTGTAGCGAAGAAATAATTTATATTTTATTATTTAATCATTCAATGAAAATATTTAAAACAGATTTATTACTTTATTATGGAAAATAAAAATAAATATTACTTTATATTTGTAAAAATCATTATATATGTTTACCCTTTAATTCCAATGATCAACAGACCTGCAATGATGCTTACACCATCACAGATTTTAACAGTCAATCGCCCATTTTCCACCAGTTTCACCTGGTTCCCAGACTGGTACATTTCTGGTAAAGCGGAGACATTGATTAGAATAGAGATGCATAGAGCCATCTAAGCTCTTCATTGGACACGACAACAACAACAATAATACAGTATACACACCCAAGATAGAATACATTGCAATTGCTGTGATAGAGATGTATGGAGACATCTGAGGCTCTTCATTGGACACGACAACAACAACAACAACATCATTTAGTTACCTAGCTTGCTTGCTCGATATACTTTAGCTGTAGATAGTTTGGTTGATTTGTTAATAATTGTCGACTAGTCGTAATGACGTCATCAATAAATACTTCACATCTTCAGATATTCAGAGACTTGATTTCTACGCTACAACAGCACATATATTGAAAATTAAGTATTAAAATAGAAGGAGAACGTATTGCGATGGTAACTGTATACTTTTGTTTATTCTGTCCATGATAAAATTGTGGAAAAAGTATTAAAATTACAAATATATTTTCTCAATGAGTATCTTTTTTATTTAAAAAACGCTAGCTTTAAAGCGTTAATCGCTCTTCAACGGGCTTACTACGATATCGACTATTTTACATCTTCAGATATTCAGAGACTTGATTTCTACGCTACAAGAGCACATATATTGAAAGTTAAGTATTAAAATAGAAGGATAACGTATTGCTATTGTAGTAAGCCCGTTGAAGAGCGATTAACGCTTGAAAGCTAACGTTTTTTAAATAAAAAAGATACTCATTGTGAGAATATATTTGTAATTTTAATACTTTTGTTTATTGCGTTAGGGGTTCATGGTGGTTTTTATTGTTTCAAGGATGAGTCTTTGGGTTTGGTTGTGGCACTTCTCTGGAAGATTCTGGTACTATTGAAGTTTGGAGTATGGCCTGTTTCATTGATGTGTTCAACTAATAGGGAGTTTGTGCTTTGAAATATTTCTTTGGTGTTCTCTAAATTATAATGGAAATATCTCTTGAGGTTTCAACAATGTAAACACTATTTCAGCTAAGACAAGGGATTTGGTATACTAAATCCACCAATCAGAGACAAGAAATAGATTCTACAAAATGATTTCACAGATTGCCAAATTCAAGGCTTACAAATTCTACAGTCCACCAGGTTCCATATCTTACCAAGTTTAGTCAAACAGATTCTAGAATCCACCAGTTTCAGATCAATATATTCTACAGTCTACCAGGTTCAGACCAATATATTCCACAGTCCAAAAGGTTTAAGTGCAATGAGCCCATCTACCATCGAATTCAAGCTCATAGATTCCGCTGTCCGCCAGCTTCGGGCCTATAAATCTTAACGAACACCAAGTTCAGTTAAACAGATTCTATAATCCACCAGGTTCAGACCAATAGATTCCTCAGTCTACCAGGTTCAGACGAATATATTCTTCAGTCCATAAGGTTTAAGTACAATGAGCCCAGTGACCATCGAATTCAAGCTCATAAATCCCGCTCTCCGCCAGCTTCGGGCCTATAAATCTTAACGAACACCAAGTTCAGTCAGACAGATTCTAGAGTCTACCAGGTTCAGATCAATAGATTCTACAGTCCACTATGTTGAGATCAATATATTCCTCAGTTCAAAACGTTTAAGCACAATGAGACCAGTGACCATCGAATTCAAGCTCACAGATCCCACAGGTTCAGGCTTCCAAATCTTACCGAACACCAGGTTCAGGCATACAAATTACACCTACAACTAAATTGAGATAGCAGAGAATATCAATATTGATTTTTGGCGCAGCTTATGATCAATTAGAGATAAAGAAACACATAAACCTTCAAATTTCACGACGTTTCAGCAACGCAATATCGCCTTTGCAAGAAAGAAAGCTTAACACCATAAAAATGGCCGTGTTTCAACACATCTAATTGAGATTTAGTTGAGATACAAATATCCCAACAGGCACCTCGATGCTACCAACGGCCAAGAATAATCCGTATTGTTTTAGGATTTCTTTTGAAGCTTTTAGAGTTTTCTCTTAGACGAATATCCAAGTCGCCGACATTTTAAATGGAAGGCAAATCTCCTGCCATTTAATCCTTTAAAACAAAACAGAAGAAATGTTTATC